>JAGFNQ010002860.1:0-24144 GCA_024364735.1 Boesenbergia rotunda
AGGTAAAAGGCTGGAAGAAGTCCTTGGGGAGTAGCTCCTTGACCCGGACACTATTACAGCGTTGGCAGGAATGTCAGCGGGCAGATAGCGCCCTCTTGGAGCTGCAGAATAGCGCTGTTAATGCCCATCTGGAACATGCTCGACGTCCGCTTGGCCCAGCTTATCGCAAACTCTTGGAGTTAATGTAGGCCAGGCGGTGTGCGTCCATCCGGGCGGGGTTCGCCTTCTTGGTGCCAGCTTCAGGCTTTCAATTTCCGCCCGGAGGCTGGCTAACTCCTTGTCCTTATCTTCCAGGGCAACCGCTTGAGAAGCCAGTAGTCCTTCAGATAAGCGGAGCTCGTCTTCTCGGGAGTCTAAAGCCTTCTCCTTGGCCTGTAAGTCTGACTCCCGAGTGGCCAGCTCCTGCTCTTTATCATTCAAGGTCTCCCGGAGCTCCTCAGAAGCCTTCACCAGTTTGTCTAGCTCCGCCTTCATGGTTTGGACCTCGGAAGTCTTCTTGGCGAGGTCCGATCGGGTACGGCGCTGCTTATCCAGAGCCTTCTTCCTCTCTTTCTCGAGGGTCTCGTGTAAGGAGGAAGACCTGGCAAACGCCCGCTCGGCTGCGTCCGATCGGGCGGCTTCATCGGTCAGTCGCGCCTCGGTCGAACGGAGTTTCTCCTTAAGGTCCAGTATCTCCGAGCGGAGAATATCGGTTCCCTCCTCCCCGACCGGCAAGTTCGCATGCGCCTGACGGAGCTCCGATTCCTCGAGCCGCCGCTCGGCCATTCGGCGTCCCCTGGTGTTGATAACCAAGGTATGGGCGACGCTCGAGCAGGTGGCCCAAAACTACAATAAGAATTGTTATGAAAAAAGCAAGTTAGCTAAGCACTAAAGCATCGGACTTACATTCGTAGCATCCTGCATAAATTGGTCGGCCAGGCGGATCGGGGGTTTGGAAGTCCCTTCCTTCATACCAAGCTCCCAGCATTCTGCCAATTCCCCATAAAGGGTAAGTCGCTGCTGGGCTCCCCGAGCGGCCGCGGGGTCGAGGGAGGGGAGATATACGCCGTAGCAAGGTGGTTGGGAAGATTGTCCCCCCGAGCGTGACGAGCCCGGCGCGTCTGCAGGTCGGCTAGCGCTAGCCGGGCGGGCAGCGGCTTCTGCAGGCTGAGCACCAGAGCCAGACGCAGGATTCCTCGGGCGCTTTCGCAAGGGTTCCGGGTCTGGGGAATCGGAAGAGGATGTGTCCACCTCCGTCGGCTCCTCAATGCGGATAGAAGCGCTAGCCTTCCGCTTGGAAGGCTGGGACTTCTCCATGGAAAACCGAACCTTCTTCTTGCCGGCGGATTTTGCGGGGGCAGGAGGTTTCGAAGAGCCGACCGGCTCCCTAGAACCAGTCGGCGCTGGTTCGGCAGAAGGAGCCTGAGGAGCTGGCTCCGCGCTCTCAGGAATCGTATGTTGGTCGGGCGGACCGGCCTGGCGCAGGCGAAGCTGTTCGGCCGCCCGGGTGTTGATTTCTGCGTCCGCCAGACCCATGGCCTCATCAAGGACGCTTCCCACATCATCTTGGCTGCAAAATCAAGAGATGTTGAGTTAGGAAAAAAGGAGTACGAAGAAAAGATAACTTACAGAAGGCGTAGGGCAGGGCGGCAGGCACTCGGCTTAGCCCAAATATGTACAGAACGGCGTCGGTGAGAAGTTTCATGCCGTCGAAGTGACGACCGCCGATTAGAGAAGCGGCCCTTATGAACAAGGGGTCAGTTTTAAAGTTTCTTAAGGGAGCTATAGGGGGCATGTCTTCGACCCATCCGATCGGGAACCCAGGGCTGGTCGGAGGGCCTATGAAAAAGAAGTGAGTTTTCCATCCCTTATTTGAGGAAGGAATATTCTCCACTATAGATAGTTTGGCCCGGGCTTGGAGGAAGAAATTCCCGACCTCCTGTTTCTTCGGGTAATAAAAGAAATACAGAACCTCCGGTCGGAGGGGGACTCGGTAAAGGGTGAAAAGAACAATTAGGTTGCACAATATACGAATAGCGTTGGGAGAAAGCTGGAAGATAGGAATGTGGAAGAAGTTACAGAAGTCTACAATAAAGGGATGAAGAGGATAGCGCAGGCCGGACATGTGTTGATCCCGGAAAAACACAAAGAAGCCAGCCGGAGGCTGGTGCGGTCGGTCATCCTTTGTCGGAACGGCAATGCGGTAGTTCGCGGGGATGTCGTAGGCTAGTCGGAGGTCGGAGATGGTCTCGTCGTGAAGGGAAGACTCGACAGAGGTATACCACGTAGGGGTAGCCATGGAACGGAAAGAAAGGGAAGAAAAGGGAGAATCTGACCGTCGGGGTGGCGGAAAAGATTAACCAACGGAGAAGCACGAGACCGGCGGCGACGCGCGAAGACGGCGGCAAGAAGTGAGAAGCACCGAGGTAGAGAGAACAGTGAAGAGCAAATAAGGGTTTCGGCGAATGCGGAGACCTATTTATAGCTAGGCCGAAAGAAAGGCGACCGTCGGATGGCGATCCACGTGTACGGCGATCGCCTCACCCAATGCCGAAGAGTCGTCCCACGATCAGCCTCGAAAAAGCGTGCCGCATCCGCTGACGTCGCCTGATGCGGCGGCAGGGCGCGTCGCCGTGACGGCCAGTCGGAAGCTGCCGCGTGGCAGAAAGAATTACGCGCATTAATGGCCATTAAAAATTCGTCATCATGGGATAAATCGCATCCCGGTCGGCCAACCGGCGAACGCCACGTGGCCCAGATCATTAAAGCTGAGGTGATGTCGTTATGGCGCCGGTCGCATCGGGCCTATCACATCACCCCATTCGGCTTAGAATGTCCCGTCTCCATTAATTGACTGACTCGGGCTGTCCCGAGAAAATCGTCTTGAGGCGCGTGACACCACATTTCTTGCAACTCAAGGCAAGCATTCTCCCGCCCAAACGTGTCTAGCATGTCTCTCACCAACTGACAACCCTCGTCCGGTCGGACGAGTTAACGGACGCGTGGCGGCCCACGCTCCTTTCAGTCGGGAACAACTATTTTGACTACGCAGACAAGTTACGAGGACACGTGGCGGTCCACGTTCCTCCGGTCAAAATCTTCATCCGCTCGGACATCTTCACCATGACAATAGTTAGTCAAGGATGCGTGGCGGCCCACGCTCCCCAGTAATTCTTCGTCCAGCCGGACGCCTTCGCTAAACAAGAGTCAGGGGTGCGTGGCGGCCCACGCCCCTCTCGACTAACAGTCTTCTTCCGCCCAGACAGGGCAAACATACTCAGCACCAGCTGTTGAGCATCGTGGTAAGCCGGCCGGATATTGAAAGGGCAGACAACGCCCGGCCGCAGGATGGTTGTACACACTTGTAGTCCAGTCAGTCGGACTGATCGCCTCCTTCGACTAGACTCGAGGGGAAGGCTATTGATCCTGTCCTATATTTTGCACGATATGGGTAGCCAACGTGGCGAACGACCTGGCCTGCTTCAGGGTCCACGTCATTATACGAGTAACCGACTCAACAAACATTCTGGCCGGGCCCCAAAGCCTTCACCGGCTGGTCGGGCTTAAGGCAGCCGGGTAGAATAAATATAGTGGTCCATCCGGTCGGTCAAGCCCGGCCTGCCACATTAAGACTTACCCACCTCATTCAGCCGGGTGCATCCGCCCGGCAATCCATGCTCGTGACCTGACACCCATCCGGGCGAGCCGGCCGGATGTCCACTCGGGCTCTCTCTCGGAGTCATCCTGGGATAAAGACAAAATATACCTGCACCAGCCGCAGGTAACAGGATGTCACTCCTCGTACGAGCTGACACTCTCTGACAGGCGCCGCCTTACCGAGACCTGTCTTTGTCCTCGCATAAGACAAATAGTATACGACAAAAAAAGATGGTTACAGTCGACACAACCATGCCATATCCTCTGACCCTGTCAGAAGATCCTGACACAGGCCATACCCATATCGACAGCACCATACCACATCTTCTGACCCTGTCAGAAGATCCTGACACAGGCCATGCCTGGTCCTTTTCCCCGGCTATATAAGCCACTCCACTCCTCATTCTCAGGTACGCATACATACTCGCGCGAATCCTCTATCTTTCCAGTGCTCCATTATTTCTACAGTTCCTCGGAGTACTGACTTGATCGTCGGAGTGCCTTGCCGGGACGTCTCCCGGCTGGGTTGCTAACGGTCATCTTCCTCAGCAGGTTCACCTCTCGTCGGCCGGCCCTGCACCAGGCGACATCCACTTCCATTCGGTCGGAGGATACCCCCCCCCCACGAAGCTGCCATTCTGCGCGAGGACGCCCCGTCAGCATCTACGTCGTTCATCCCTACACCGTCATTCCGGTTGCGGCTCCACTACGCTCGGCGACAGGATCATCGGGAATGAAAATGAAATCTATTTCATGCTCATTTATGATGCTTGGTATACGGGATTGGAATCAAAATATAAATATGATACCCATGATTTTATAACCTAATTCCCATTAGGTTATCACCAAATACATAAACCCCTCAATCAAAACTCATTATCATTTTTATTGTCGAATGTATATCAAGCGCCCCTGAGTTTTTGTTGCTAGGGCAAAGGCTAAAAGGGTTTATTTTAATATGTTATCATTGTTATTGTACAAATTGTGATTCACAATACCTAGGTGAAGATCAATTTTTCAACTTATACAATAATATATTCATGGACCGCCAGTTATCATTAACTTAAATAAAAACAAGTCAAACATGAGTTAAAAACATAATCCTACCCTAATCAACCTTACCAAATGACCTAAAAGAGTATTTTGTCATAAGCATGACCCTTTAGGAGAGATATTGCCCAAACGTTAGACATTACACAAGTTACATGATTATAAATCTATCGATTATTTCACAAGAATATACAACGAAAAACAAAATATAAAAAGGCTACAATTTTAAACAACTCAAATGCAAGATCTCAACTCACTTTTTAATATTCAAAGATAATCAGAGGGGAAGGGGGGAAAAATCCAACCATGTCATTTGGGACGATTCCATTCTTCATAATGTCGATTAGGATGATGAAACTAAATGCTTGGCTGGCAAGCTTACAACTGCTTCAGATTGCAAATTGTTGATCCAGATTTACTGAGACAACAAATACATCATAATAACAAGCAAATTTAAGACTACTAAATCTTCAAATACTCACAGTCTAGATACAAAAGTCTTCACGTTTGATTAAGCAACTCTGAATCTCTAGAGTTAATGGACTAATATTAGAATCTTGAGTCACAAATTTTTAACTACAAAACAAGCAAGTCGTACGACTTTCATGGTGCAGCCACATGACATAGCATTTTATAAGATTTAATGCATTGGCTTGAATTTTTACATTGGGGAAACTTGGATCTGGTCATCAACTACTCCCTGTTCTCTTGAAGACCACACAATTAAGAGCGAGAGCAAGAAAAAACATATCTAATGATGACATTTATACTAGGTATATACAACATATATTACTTAACAGAAAACACCAGATTGTCTGTCATTAGAAACTTAAAAAACAAATTCCACGAGTCAAATAACATTTGCTCAATCACAATTATTTTTCATGATGAGAATGTAAAACCATTGAATCTACTGATGGACTAGCTAAAAAAGCTGTTTTTTTTGTAGCCAATTTATCTTCATTGGTCACTATTTATTTTTAAGAAATTACCATCATGTTATTTATGGTTGTTATCATTCTCTTACAGTATTCATACTGAAATTTGAATTGGTCTTTCAGTACAAGAGAAATTTATGGTTGCTTTGCTGAAAGAGAGACTTGAGGATGTGCAACAATAACTGTGTTGCCATTCCACAGCCTCATGCACAGATCAGTACTGAGCATTTCACATTGACAACAGTAATCGAGAACGATGGCAATATAAAAATTGTTTCTATTTTTACAGCTGAATTGCTTATGTTATGGCTGTTATGTGATTCCTGAAAATAGTACCTCATGAACCCATAAAACGAATTTCATATTGCAGGTGACAGTATGACACATCTGATGAATTTCTATTGATTATGGGTAGATGAATATGCTTGATAAGAAATTACACCATTTGGTATTGTGCATATGAAATACATGTAAAGAAATCAGTCTCAGAAACCAAGAACTCCCAACTCACCTTTGCAGGTGCTAGTAGTGTTAACATGATGAATATGAATTATGAGTCCTAGCACAATGATTAAGATTACTCCAATTTTCAAACTTATGAAGTTAAACAAAGAAAAATTGACAAAAATGCTACTACCATAATAAAATGAACCTCATGGCCGGACAGTAATTATCAGAAGTTGAAATTTAGAATTTGTACCTTCGGAATATCTGGCAGAAAGGGACGATACGGAGCATGTAGCAAAAGGACGAGATATAAGATGGAAGAAGTGGAAACAAAAGAAACAGAGAGTAAAGGAGAAGCAGGGGATAAAAGTTAAGGGTTATGATACGCATAGTAAAAGTAAATGTCTCAGTAAAAAATTTAACCGTCAATCGGTAGCATATTCGACGTCCTATCGTCAATTGGACACCATCGGCGGCCTCCGGTCGCCGCCTCGAACCAAATTATACTCTGGGGCACGTTGAACCTGTCGGAGATCGCTGTAATTGCGATTTCACATCATTCACCGTCGATTTCGACGTGTTCACCATTGTCGGTGATCCCGATGGGTTCACCGTCTCCCAAGATATAGTTTGACTCTGGATGGCGATCGAAGGTCACCGATGATGTCCGATCGGCGATCGGACGTCGAATGTGTCGCCGATTGAATGTCAAATTTTTCATTGAGCATTTATTTTCACTCTACGAATTATTTCCCAAAAGTAAATGCCCTCGTGCGATCTCCCCACCAGCCACTACAAAAATAATGGCTAATAGCGACGGTCTTTTTTAATAGTCCGTCGCCAATAGTATCCGTAGCTAGGGTTGCGCGCCAAGTCAAATCCCTGAATATAGCGACGGATATGGTCAAAGTTCGTCGCTAGATTTAAGCGGCGGGTCAAACCCCGAAATATAGCGACGGACTTGGTCAAACCCGTCGCAAATCTGCGACGGACAAGTTAATCTGTCGCAATATTAGTTAAAAAAGGTGACGGCTCCCTTCCCCCGCGGCCCCCTTCTCCCGTGGCCGACTTCATATTTCACTGAAGTTTTATGTTGTTTAAACTTAAGATAATCGATCAAGTCAATCTGAATTTAAAATAAATAAAGTTATTGTAATAGTTATTAAAGTTTGTGTTGATTTTTGTGTTGAATTTCAAATTTATTGAAGGAGATGGTGTATATGTTTAGTCCCACATTGCTAAGCCAAGAGAGTTGGAATGCCTTATATATGAAGTCATTCCTACTATGCTTAGAAAGCTTAAGGGGACCTACACGCATGCGCGGGCTGAGCCCAAACCAGGTGGTTTCAGGGGGTCTGGGCCGGAAATCCATAAACCGGGCGCGATGCACGTGATTATCGCGCGCAGGGGGGGTGCAAATCCCCAGCCCGTGGGCCTCGCGCTTGCGGGTGGCGCGGTTCGATTTTTGGTTTGATTCCTAAACCAATTTGGTTTATTTTTTATTTTATTCCTTTACCTTTTATTTTTCTGAGGAATCAAGCGTCGCACGGCGTGACGCCTCGCGTGCCCGCAACTCCTCAGCGTGAAGAGGCAATAGAATGCCTCTTCGGATCTATAAAAGGGGGAATAGAATGCACTTACGATAATCATCTCCTTGCTCCTTTTCGGCTTTCTATTTCTCTTCGCTTTCTTCAATTCTTGAGGCTTCTTCCTGTGCGATCGGAGGTTGTGTCCAAAGGCAGCGTTCGTCTTGGAGTGCACCTACGAACGTCGCGCGGTTATCGGATCTTGGGAGGGTGTTGCCAGAACCCTTTGCACCGTGGGGCGGCAATCAATTCTCTAAGGGCAGTCGGCACGCCGACGCTTCAACCGGATAACTATTCCTAACTCTGCTCTTTCCTTATCAGACTACTGCATCTATTTTTACTGTCTACTTTAGGGCATATTCCTGCTGCTTATTCTATTTTTACAATCTTAGAGAATTGAATTGTACCTATGTAGACATGATAAATATTAGAACATCGGGGTCTGATGAGGCTAGCGCGAAACCCGAGAGGTTTTCCGGGCAAAACTTCAAACGTTGGCAACAAATGATGAAGTTTTGGCTTACTACGCTGGGGTTTTTCTTCATTATAGAATCGGATCCTCCTTCACCTGATGAAGAAGAACCTGCCCGTAGTGCTTCCACCAAGAGGTTTAAACAGAGGGATTATCTCTACCATGGGAGAATCCTATCTGCTCTCTCAGACGCACTATTTGATGTGTACTACTCTACAACCTCGGCCAAAGAGTTACGGAAATCTTTGGATAAAAAATATAACTCCGAGGACTCTATTTTAGAGAAGTACACCGTGGGAAAGTTCTTGAACTTCAAAATGGTTGAGGGTAAATCTGTCATTGAGCAGACCCATGAATTTCAAATTTTGATTCACGGTCTTACTGAGGGAGATATGCTGATACCCGAGAAACTTTAAGTCTTGTCTATCATCGAAAAGTTGTCTCCGAATTGGGAAGATTTTGGCATGACACTTAAACACAAGAGAGGTAAAATCTCTCTTGAAGGTTTAATGATTGCCTTAAATATCGAGGAAGAACATCGGAAGCAACATAAGGATGATGATAAGGGGATGCCTATGGATTTTGCTCCAAAGGCAAATGTGGTGGTCTCTTCTGACAAGAACAAGTTCAAAAACCTAAAAATGAAGAACAAAATGAAACCCAAATCAAAGGTTCAGAGAAGCATGGGACCAAGCCATGCTGGGCTTGTGGACAAGTTGGACATTTTGTCAAATTCTGTCCTGAGCGGAAGGACAAGAAGAATAACCAAGGCAATGTACCCAACACCAAGGCACAGGTCAATGTTGTGACCAGCACCAGCAATGGGTTTGTTTCCTTTAACCCCGAACTAAATTTGATTTATCAACCCAATGAGTGGTTAGTTGATACAGGTGCTAATGTGCACTGTTGTGCTGATCGCTCTGCCTTCCTTACTTATCAGGTAATTGAAGGCACTTCTGTAACCATGGGGAATCATTCTGCAGCCAAAGTGTTAGGGATTAGACGAGTTGACTTGAGGTTTACCTCTGGGAAGGTCCTGTCACTGCATGAGGTGCATCATATTCCAGCAGTTCGACGGAATTTGATTAGCGGGTCAAAATTAGTTCGTGCTGGTTATGAGCTAAACTTCAAATGTAATAAAGTTGTATTGTTACATTTAGGAACCTTTATTGGAAATGGTTACCTTAATGAAGGTTTATTTAAACTCAATGTTGAAAATACGACTATAAATAAAATTAGTGATATTGGTTGTTCTTATAACATTGAGTCTTATAATGTGTGGCATGATAAATTGGGACATGTTAATTTTCAAACTATAAAAAGGATGATGAATCTTGACATGATTCCTAAGCATGCCATAAATGATAAGAAAAAATGTGAAGTTTGTGTGCAATATAAACAGCCCCGTAAACCCTTCAAATCAGTTGATAGAAATTCTAATATTTTAGAATTAATTCATACTGACTGTTGTGAGTTTAACGGTATAATAACGAGAGACCATAAAAGGTATTTCATTACCTTCATTGATGATTACTCTCGTTATTGCTATGTTTATTTGCTGAAAACTAAAGATGAAGCTTTAGATAAATTTATAATCTTCAAATCTGAAGCTGAAAATCAAACAAACCAAACCATTAAGAGGATTAGGTCTGATAGGGGTGGAGAGTTCACCTCAAACCTGTTTCAAAAATTCTGTCAAGATTCAGGTATAATTCATGAGATCACTGCTCCATATAGTCCTCAATCTAATGGTGTAGCAGAACACAAAAACCGAACCCTTGAAGATATGATTAATTCCATGTTAGGCAGTTTTGGGTTACCCAACTTCTTATGGGGGGAGGCTCTATACACTGTTTATCATGTGTTAAATAGAGTACCTATGAAGTCAAGGGATAAAAGCTCATATGAACTTTGGAAAGGTCGAAGGACAAGTTTGAAATACCTTAAAGTGTGGGGGTGCCTTGCAAAAGTACTAGTACCTGAACATAAAAGGAAAAAACTTGGTCCAAAGACTGTAGATGGTGTCTTCTTGGGTTATGCTCAGAATAGTTCTGCATATAGGTTTCTGATTATTAAATTAGAAATTTCTGGAATAAATACAAACACTATTGTAGAACTTCGTGATGCTACATTCTTTGAGGATATATTTCCTATAAAGACTAGAACACCTCAGTCTATTTCTATTACTCCTACTAGAGATGACTCTGCCCCCATAGAAGTCCCATTATCCTTAGTGGGTGTACCTTCCTCAAGTCACTCTAGATTAGATGAATCTAGTGAGTGTACAGAATTGAGAAGGAGCAAGAGGCAACGTGTGTCTAAGGATTTAGGCCAAGACTTTATCACCTATAATATAGAAGGTGACCCTGTGACATATAGAGATGCTATGGCTTCTCCTGAAGCTAAGCACTAGAAAGAAGCTATTAAAAATGAAATGGACTCTATTATCTCTAATGCCACTTGGGAGTTAGTAGATTTGCCTCCTGGTTGCACCACCATTGGATGAAAATGAGTGTTTAAGAGGAAGTTAAAAATTGATGGGTCAGTAGATAAGTTCAAAGCCCGCCTGGTTGCTAAGGAATTCAAACAGAAAGAAGGGATTGACTATTTTGACACTTATTCCCCTGTTACTAGAATTACTACAATCCGAGTATTGATAGCACTATCATCCATATATCATCTTGAGGTTCATCAAATGGATGTCAAAACGACATTTCTTAATGGAGATCTTGAAGAAGAGATATATATGGATCAGCCAGAGGGATATGTAGTTTCTGGAAGTGAGAATAAAGTCTGTAAGTTAGTAAAATCTCTTTATGGTTTGAAGTAAGCCCCAAAGCAATGGCACGGAAAATTTGATAGAGCTATGCTATCATTTGGCTTTGAAATTAATGACTCTGATAAATGCGTATATACTAAAATGAAAGGAGATAAATGTATCATTTTATGTTTATATGTAGATGATATTTTACTTTTTGGATCTAACCTTTTAATTATTAACGAGACCAAGGCTCTCTTAAGTGGTAAGTTTGATATGAAGGATATGGGTTGTGATGATGTGATTTTAGGGTTGAAGTTGACTCGCTTAACTGATGGAATAGCAATATCTCAGGCACACTATGTTGAGAAAGTGTTAGAGAAATATGGCTATAGCCACATAAAATCTGTAATCACACCCTATGATCTTTCAAAGACGCTCCACAAGAATAAGAGTGGCGTGGCTGTGTCTCAATTAAGATATTCCCAAATAATTGGTAGTCTAATGTATTTGGAAAATTGCTCTGTTAGTGATATGAGAGAAGTGTTCTAAGGCAATCGCCTTATGATTGTAAACATTTATTTTAATAAATGAAAATTCACTATTTGAGTATACATGTTTGTGTATTTGATTGGGATCTTAAACTCATCTACTGAATGTCCGCAATACAATTCACAGCATAAGAGAATTTGTGATGAGATCACAACTAGTGATTATCTCTACATGTGCAATTGTGAAGTATTGAAAATATCCCTAGTCGATGAATTGATAAAAAAAAAATGGACACTATCAATTCTGTTGAGACTAGCATGGGTTATTCTCTAATCAGCTGATTCTCACTGGCTGGTGACATTGGGATGTCCGGAGATAAACATGGATGCTAGTTAAGGGAACTAGTTCATTGGAGTGACTAGCTGTAAAACTTTATATGGTAATCTATATAGATATGTCAGTGAAGTTCTTACTGCAGCTTAAGTGCGATGTTCCTTTGACTTGCGGTGTTCAAGTCATCTTGGTCATGGAGTCTTATACTTTAACATCTTAAGCAAGCATCTCCAAGGAGGTGTGGACCCAGGATGATTGGGTATAAGCCGAAGTGCACGAAGATGTTTGAACAGCCTACAAAGGATTCACCACTCCTTGCGAGGAGATGTATACCCAGGCCTATCGTCGGATTGTTACTCAAAGCCTCTGGCCAGAGCATGTCATGTTTAGAGTATGAGTCTCTTAAATACATGAGAGTAATTAGAAATCCAAAGGACGAGAAAGACACTACTTGGGCTAGGTGTGACGTAGTCAGCCTAGTGGGGACTGACACACACAGACCATGTCCTGAACCAAGTGGGTATAAGATGGTGAAGGAAATGGGGCACGTTTCATTAGAGCTGCTGAAGGGTTTCAGAAATATTTCTGAGATCAACCGTTGATCTTTCGATTAATTGGGGGTCATGATGTACTACTAGGTGCCACTCATGATCGTTCTATAATTAGTTGATTATAGACGGCCAACATAAATCGAAAGCCTATTTAGTCACACGCACTACGAGTAATCCGAGGGATTTAAAACGAGTTGAAAATTAGATTTTCCAATCAAGAGAAATAAGTCGAATCTGAATTAATCAGAGGCGCAATGAAAGCTTAAAATGGCTAAGTCTTTTGAAGGCTTATCGAGCAAATTAAATGAGTTTAATTCGCGAGGGATTGGGCTTGAAGTGGCCGGCCAAAGAGGGTGCCCACCCTCTTTGGTTTGGCCGGCCACAATAAAAGAGAGAACCAATTTATTTGGTTTATTTTATAAAATAAATCAAGTGCGATTTGTTTTATAAATTATGGATAAATAAATTTGTATAAAGAAATTTATATAAAGAAATTTATAGAAATTTATTCTTTTTTATGGAAATTAAAATGATCCATAGAATGGTTTATTTTAATTATATAAAATCAATTATGAATTGATTTTTCTATAATAAGAAAATTTATAAATTTCTTGTAAAATTTATTCCATAATAAAAGGAGAGATGTATTTGTTTTATTATAAAATTAGTTATAATAAAACTTGGTTTAAACGGAATAATTCATAAAGAAAATTTATAGGATAAATTTCTTATGAAAAATTCCGTTAAAGGGGAGACTTGGCAAGGGAGAGGCTACTATATAAAGGAACCAAGGCTAGGCTTGATTTCCTTAAGAGATTGATCAAGAGATTAACTCTCTCCCTCTCTCTCTAACTCTCTCTCTCTAGGGCCGGTGCCCTTTCTCTCTCTAGGGCCGGCTCTCTATCCTCCCCTAGGGCCGGCGCAAGCACCTAGGGTGCCCGTGAGTTTCCTCCACCAAGTTCGTGCCGAAGAAGAAGAAGAAGCGGATCGCGACTCCTTCCTTCCTTTCCCGGAATTTTGATTCCGTTACTTGGTGGTTAGTTTCCATCCTTCTCTCTTGATTTTCTAGTTGTGTCTTTGGAGAATCTAGTAGTTCTCGTCGACACAAAACTCGTGGCTTTGCGAAGTCATCCCGAAGAGAACTCGGCGTGGACGCGAATAGAGGCGGAGCTTCCAAGGGACGCTACGGTTGGATCTCGTCCCTTACTTCGAGTTACGCGAGGTACTAAGTAAATTAGTTTACTTTTCCGCAAAGTTTTAATTTATGATCATGTCCACGCATCATAAGGTTGCATGCTAGATACGTGGTTAAAGTAATTTGAGAAATTATTTTATGCTAATTCTTCCGCTGCACGTAAAAATTTAAAATTTTACGAACCCGTATCCTTGTCAACATGCACCCGGTCCCAACAGTGGTATCAGAGCCGGTTAGTGTTCGACATAATCATATAATTGTTTTGTGGAAAACTTTGTCATAATCTCAATTTTGGAAAAAATTTCAATTATGGAAATTTTCCAATTATTATAAGTTTTAGATTTAGGAATTTCAAAGTTTGGAAATCCTAATGAAATTTCGCAAACGTTTGAAATATCCTAGTTTCTGAAATTTTAAGATAATTGTGAAAACTTCCCATCTTTGGAAACTTTCCAATTTTGGAAATTTTCTATTTTAGAAATTTTCCAATTTTGGAAATATGTAATTTTTCTTTGTACCAGAAACTTACAATTATTCTGAAAACCTATTATGAAATCTCACAATTTTGGGCACTTTCTTTCAAGAAAGTCTAAACAAATTTATGAACAATTAGTTGACAATTAAATTTGAATTGGTTTTTAAATTGACAACAAAATTCTTTATTTTGGATTGAGCCTCGGGGAGCCGTCCAATTTAAAGTTAGTTGTTGTAATTTAATTTCTCAATTTTAAATGAAATTGTCATGTTTAATTTGGTTACGCTTCCGAAGCGGACCAAATTGGATTTACGACAAATTACTTTTCTTTGGGTATCTGAGCCTCGGGGAGCCACCATTAGAAAACGATTTGTTGTAATTAATTAAATCCATGAATAAAATATGATTTAAGAGGCGATGCTCTTACATATTGTTGTCTCCAAAATTAATTAGGAAAATGATTTCCTATAGAGTTTCTTAAGTGAGATTTTCATGAAAATAATATGTGGTTGAATTAAGGGAATTGTCTCTTAATTTAATAAGATTTGATTTAGAGAAATCAAAGTCTTAAACATATTATTTCCGAAATTGATTATGACAATTTAGGAAATTGTTTCCCAAAATAATTCCTTTAATAAAGTATGAAATTAGAATTAGGAAATCCGGTTCCTAATTCAATTCATGGGACTTGATAAATTCAGTCACATACATACTTTATTAAGGAAATCGTTAGTCATGACATAATTATATGTCATGAATGTGCTTAGAAAAGAAAGGATGAGACCCAAAACCCCTTACAAAATATTAAGGCCAACACCTTCCATTAATATGGTTAGAATCGGAGTTTTGTTTCTCGTTTGGGTTGATGGACACATCCATGCCCGACTTGAACCTCAACATGTTCAAACCATGGAATTAGTTTACGAATAATATAGTTGGAGTCAGAGGTCAATCCTTAGTTTTGGTTGTTGGACACATCCAAGCCTGACTAAACGGTTGAATGAGCTCCAACCATATTAAAACTATTTCTTGATTAATGGGTCAGCCTTAAGCTTGGAGCATCGATTTGTTGTGCCACAGCCAAGGTCGATGCAAAGAGAGGTGCAGTTGGGTGCTATGTATAATGTCGCATACTTGTTAATGAGTTAACAACCCAATGATTTATGCAAACATTCAATTAGTTGATAGCATAAAGTGATAGTTACATATATGTGATATGTAATCGGTATAATTACCTACCTTCATAGCTAAGAATAACCTGATGGCCACAGCCATGGTTGTTCTTATCTATGGTTGGATATCAACCTATTTGGAGATGTTCCTATAATCTCCCGAATTGATAAAAAGGGTTATTCAATTTGAAAAATAAATAGGATTTTTAATTAATGTATATTGATACATTCTTCTTCTCACATAAGCTCAATTTGTATTTCTAGGTTAATCACTCGATCATGTCTTCTCTAAACTTGCGTTCCATTTTGGACACCAATAAACTGACTGGGCCAAACTTCATTGACTGGCTTCGAAACCTGAGGATAGTCCTCAAGGCAGAGAAGCTTGCATATGTCCTTGAAGATCAACCTCCCAACCGTCCTCCTGAAAATGCAACTCCAGACCAGTTTCCTGAGTTGCTCAACCTGCTGAAGACTGTAGAGCCTTCTGTGAAGCAGGATCAAAAGACGGTACTGTTAGTTGATTCCTCGAAGAAAGGTTCTAAGAGGAAGGCCAAAGAACAGAATAAAGGGAAGAATAAAAAGGCCAAAAAGACTGAAAAGAAACCAAAAGGAACTTGCCATCATTGTGGCAAGGAGGGTCACTGGCGAAGAAACTGCAAGGTTTATCTTGAGTCCTTGAAAGAGAAGGCATCCGATGCCCCATCCTCTTCAAGTATCTTCGTTATTGAATGTCACTCTATTTCCTCAAATACCTGGGTACTTGATACTGGGTGTAGCTCACATATATGTAATGACTCTTGGACCGGTGCCGTCGATAGAGGGGGGGTGAATATCGACCGTTCAAAAACCTTTCGGAATTCTTCGTAAACTTTCGATCTAGACTTAGAGTGTTAGCGCAGCGGAAAATAAATAGAACAAAGAAAAACAAAGACAGTGACACGGCGGATTTTTACTTGGTTCCCGACCCCCCAGGGTCAGTACATCCATGGCCTATGCACGGGTACGCCCGTCCACTATTGGTCTCCTTCCCGGACTTTCCGGAGGCGGAGAAACCCGACTTACAGTGCAATATTACAATCAATAATATAGAAATTTAAGTACGGTAATTAACAAAATGTAAACCAACAAAACAAGGATGAAGCTCGGCCAATCTGGACCTCCGAAGTGCCGCGCACTTCCTCCTGGAGCCTCCCGGTCATAGAGCCTCGTTTCTAGTGTGTTGCCATTGGTCAGAATGATTAGAACAGTACTTGGAAGTCGTGTCTGAAGCTGAGGGGTCGAAGCCCCTTATATAGGCCTCCTGGGGGCGCCCCGGACGCTGGGGGCGCCCCGGAAGACTCGGTCAACTCTTATCCTTGCGCCTACTTCGTTGCAGGTGATAAGACCTTTGACCAGGGCACCCCGGATGCTCCGGGCGCCCCCGTGAGTGCTTACCCTGTGTTCTGGCTTCAAAACAGCAAAACAGCTACTAATCCGGGCGCCCCGGACGCTCCAGGCGCCCCGGTTGACACCTGTTCTGCATACACCACGAAACTGCTTCTTTAAGCTTTACCTGGGGGCGCCCTGGTTAGGGCCTTCAGCAGGCTGCTCCATCTTCCAATCTTGGTACCTGCAAGATATTCAACCACAAAGCATAGATACATATAATAGTGTTCTTAAGGACTTGGTTCTGACTTCGGATCTCCACGAAACCCTAGGTCGAACCGGCACGAGTTCCTATCCCTGAGAACTCGCCCTTCACCTACTCCTTTCAGGAGACGGTTGCCACCCAGCCCTTCGGGTGGACTTTTACTTAGCTTCCGATACTTCCGGATCTCGAGACGCCCAAACCCTAACCCGTCTCTACTCCTGTCCTTAGTCATCGCTCAGCTAAGTTGCTTAGTCCCTCGGACCAAGACTTCATTTCCCAGCAACCCTTCGCCATGTGCCTAGCAGTCCTTCGCCAGGTCTTCATTCCCTAGCAGTCCTTCGCTAGGTGCCTAGCAGCCCTTCGCTAGGTCTTCTATGCCTAGTAGTCCTTCACTAGGTGCCTAGCAGCCCTTCGCTAGGTCTTCTATGCCTAGTAGTCCTTCACTAGGAGCCCAGCAGCCCTTCGCTAGGTTTTAGGTTACGATACCTAGCAGCCCTTCGCTAGGTGCCTAGCAGCCCTTCGCTAGGTCTTTGGGTTATGATACCTAGCAGCCCTTCGCTAGGTGCCCAGCAGCCCTTCGCTAGGACTTAGGGTTTCGATGCCTAGATTAACTAGGACTTTTCCTCAGCTTTGGTTACTTTACTTTTTCTCCCCTTTGTCTATTCATTGTATCACTGACTTAAGTGTATTGTCAAACATTAAAACACTTAAAGAGGAATATCATTGATGCAACTTGCACCAACAATCTCCCCCTTTTTGATGTTTGACAATAACTTAAGTTAGATTGGTTTAAGGGGCTAACTTACCATCTTTGGGGTAAAAATGAAAAGAAAAACAACATAGGTTTTGAAACTACATTTTTGAACTTCGGTTAAAATTTTTTTTCTAACTTAAGCACACATCTCTCCCCCTTTGTCATACATCAAAAATAAAATACTTGCATCAACATGAAAAACCTTTGGTTCTTTTTGAAAATACTTAGTGTAAAATTTTTGAAAGCATTGTATTTTGAATAATATATTGCAAAAATTGTGTAATTTTTGAAAAATATAAGTATCCATGAAAATATATTGAATTTTTGAATAATTAAGTACATTTGGAAAATGCATAACTTTTGAAAGAATGTTATTTTGGAAAATATATTATGCCTATTTTGCAAGTACTAACTGTTTTTTTGAAAATAAGTGTTTTGTGAAACATAATATTTTTCAAGGTTAATTAAATATTAGTAGAATTTTGAAAAAAAATGATAGTACTTTTGAAATAATATTTGGCTTTGAAAGACATAAGTACTTTTGAAAGCATAATATTTGATTTCATTTGGTTAATTTTCCAGTCTGACACAATCATAGGAAACCTTGTTGACTACAAGGACATTTTCCTAAGTGTCCTGGAAGATTTTTCAAACTCAAGATATTATTTCAAATTGAAAAAAAACCAGATGAATTTTTGAAAATACTAGTATATTTTTTTTGAAAATTGAATTTTTGAAAATACTAGTATATTTTTTTTTTTGAAAATTGATACTATTTTGAAAGAATACTTATGTTTTCAACAGGATTTGAAAATACTGCGCATGAAAACATTTGAAATTTCAATAATTCTTTTAATTTGACCTCCCCCTAAATTTGACCCAGTCCTGGGAAGCTTGTTGACCACAAGTACTCTTCCTCTAAGTCTTAAGGGTTGATTCAAATTAAGGAAATTATTTAATAATTTCAAAACAATTAATTAAACAAAATTGTTTCAGAAGTTTGATTTAGACTCCCCCTAAATCTGACACGTCCTAGGAGTCCATGTAGATTATGAAGTGGACTTTCCTCTGTGTCTTTAGGGTTTATCAAAATCAAACAAGACAGGTAAATTTTACAACATAAATCTTTTTTTTTCGAAAAACACATGTGATAACGATTTAAAGCTCAATTTTCGAAAAGTATTTTCAAATAATAGTAATTTTTTAAAGTGCAAATTTTTTAAAAAAATGAAAAGTACTCCCCCTGTACCTGATACTGTTTGACTCTATCTAAGTGCCTTAAGGAACTTTAGTGTTGTCCTAAGAGGCTTGTGTCTAATTAAGTGAGTCAAACAAATTTTTGAAAAGATATATTTTTGGAAAATGTATAATATATATAATCAAACAGACAAGCATGAATTCCATAAAAACATTATTATGTTGAAGCACTATTTTAAAAATATATTTTTATGAAAATATTCTAATAAATTTGAAAAACAGTTTTGAAAAATATTTTTTAATTCATTAGTCCTTAACATCTCACCCATTTTAGATGTATCAATACAACAAGCATAGTTGCCTTATAGGTGTATTGTGAGATGCTTGATTTATTTTTCTTAATTTATTAACTCTAAGAATTAATTGAAGCTTGTGTTAGATTTGAATTTAACAAAGAATAATTTGAATTTGAAATTCAAAAATTGGCTTCCAGGTCTTGGCGAGGCACTAGGCCTTCTTTGGCCGTAGCCTTATAGGATCATCCACCCTTTCCTTGACAAAGCCGTTTAATGAAGTTTCATTTTCAAAATTAATCTTTGAAAAAGTTCTGGTCTAACTAGTTTGGGTTTTGGATCGGTAGCTTCGGCTAGTTTCACCAGTCTAAAGAGACCAAGTGAACTTGATCTTATTAGAATTGGCTTCCATAACGTACTATCATCTCACCGCCACCCAATACTAGGTTGATCAAGTTTCAATTATTCTTTTTCCTATAGCCGTTCTAATATATGCATAAAATTTAAATATGCATGACATGTCATATATTTTAAAAGAATAGCAAATGCATGTCATGGTAGTTATGCATGAGTTAAACAAGTCAAATAATTTTATTTAGGTTTCTAAAATGTATCAAATTCCCGATTTGATACATGTCGAGTGAACCCGCGAATATGTCAACCCACTTTGACATATTTAATGTTATTAATTTTAATTGTTACACTTTGGGTAAAATTTTACTTTAGTTTGAGTTTAAGTTATTTAAGATTTTAGTTGGATTCAGGTTAATTACGAATTAATTGAGGTTGAATTAATTAATTGATTAGGATTAATATTGAAGTTAATTGAAGTTTTTAATTTTAATTCAACTTAATTTTACTTTGAATTTAATTTGAATTAAATTTATTTAATTAAGATTTAATTTATGTTTAATTTGAATTTCATTGAATTATTTGAATTAATTTAAATTTAATTGAATTTAATTGAATTATTTGAATTAATTCAAATTTAATTGAATTATTTGAATTAATTCGAATCTATTTGAACTTAATTGAATTATTTAAGATTTAATTAATTAATTTGAATTTTTAAGAATTAATTAATTTGAATTTGAATTATTAAAAATTAATTAATTCGAATTTGAATTAAGATTTAATTTGAATTTACTTAAAATTTAATTTGAATTTAATTAATATTTAATTTGAATTTAATTAAGATTTAATTTAATTAATATTTAATTTGAATTTAATTAATATTTAATTTGAATTTAATTAGGATTTAATTTGAATTTAATTGATATTTACTTTGAATTTAATTAATATTTACTTTGAATTTAATTTGAATTAATTTGAATTTAATTTGGATTTAAATTGAATTAATTTGAATTTAATTTGAATTTAATTAATTTGAATTTAATTTGAATTAATTAAGATTTAATTTGAAATTAATTAAGATTTAATTTGAAATTAATTTAATTTCAAATTAGGATTTAATTTAATTTCGAATTAGGATTTAATTTAATTTAATATAATTTTTTTTAAGGTTATAATGATTAATTAATAATTGTGGGTTTAGATTCATCATTTTCATTATTTCAAAAATTTCTTCTTCATCTTTATCTTTTTTTTCAAGTTTTTCTAATAATTTTGATTTATTTGAATTTTTGTAATTTTTATTGATTATGGCCCTAATCTTGGATAGTTCCATATCCTCTTTAAGATTAGATTTTTCAATATTCTCACAGTAGGTGGAGTAATTTGGGCCACTAATTAATGTTTTGTAATAATCTTTAATATTATCTATAATTAAATTATTATCTAGGAGAATTTTATCTTCAAAATTATCCTCAGATATATTTTCAATATTTTCAACATTAATCTCTAGATTATCTTTAAGATTTTCAGAATTAATTTCTGAATTAATCTTGAGATTTTCAGAATTACTTTCTGAATTATCCTTAAGATATTCAAATTTGAATTCGGATTTATCCTTAGGATTAATTTTGTCAGATAAATTATCAGGATTAATGTTATCAGATAAATTATCAGGATTAATTTTATCAGATAAATTATCAGGATTAATTTTATCAGATAAATTATCAGGATTAATTTTATTAAATAAATTATTAGGATTAATTTTATCATATAAATTATCAGAATTATCAGATAAATTATCAGAATTAATTTTAGCAATTATTGAATTGATATTAGTAATTAAATAGTTAATTTTGGATATTTTAATCATATCCGTATTTTCTAATCTTTCATGCAAAATATTTAATCTACTATCCAGTAAATTTAATTTATCAGAAAAATTAACTGAATTCTCTAAAGACAGTGCAGAAAATTGTAAAACTTTTGGAACGTAAATCTTATGTACCTTCGTCGGACACTTGTTTTTGTAATGTCCGTATTTCTTGCATTTGAAGCATTGTACATGACTTTTGTCCCTCCGGTTTCCTGGCGCTGGTACCTCCTTTGCCGCCGGTGACGAACGATTCTTACGAGTAGGGCACTGATTTTTGTAGTGCCCTCTCTCCCTGCACGTGAAACAAATAATATGCAATTTAAAATTAGACATTAAAAAAATGTACCTGATTCACCCCTGGGCTCCCCCTCAACTCCTGGCGTCGTTGCTCCGTCGGCGGTTAGTCCGGTGAAGAGCGGCTAGGCTCTGATACCACTTGTTGGACCGGTGCCGTCGATAGAGGGGGGGTGAATATCGACCGTTCAAAAACCTTTCGGAATTCTTCGTAAACTTTCGATCTAGACTTAGAGTGTTAGCGCAGCGGAAAATAAATAGAACAAAGAAAAACAAAGACAGTGACACGGCGGATTTTTACTTGGTTCCCGACCCCCCAGGGTCAGTACATCCAAGGCCTATGCACGGGTACGCCCGTCCACTATTGGTCTCCTTCCCGGACTTTCCGGAGGCGGAGAAACCCGACTTACAGTGCAATATTACAATCAATAATATAGAAATTTAAGTATGGTAATTAACAAAATGCAAACCAACAAAACAAGGATGAAGCTCGGCCAATCTGGACCTCCGAAGTGCCGCGCACTTCCTCCTGGAGCCTCCCGGTCGTAGAGCCTCGTTTCTAGTGTGTTGCCGTTGGTCAGAATGATTAGAACAGTACTTGGAAGTCGTGTCTGAAGCTGAGGGGTCGAAGCCCCTTATATAGGCCTCCTGGGGGCGCCCCGGACGCTGGGGGCGCCCCGGAAGACTCGGTCAACTCTTATCCTTGCGCCTACTTCGTTGCAGGTGATAAGACCTTTGACCAGGGCGCCCCGGATGCTCCGGGCGCCCCCGTGAGTGCTTATCCTGTGTTCTGGCTTCGAAACAGCAAAACAGCTACTAATCCGGGCGCCCCGGTTGACACCTGTTCTGCATACATCACGAAACTACTTCTTTAAGCTTTACCTGGGGGCGCCCTGGTTAGGGCCTTCAGCAGGCTGCTCCATCTTCCAATCTTGGTACCTGCAAGATATTCAACCACAAAGCATAGATACATATAATAGTGTTCTTAAGGACTTGGTTCTGACTTCGGATCTCCACGAAACCCTAGGTCGAACCGGCACGAGTTCCTATCCCCGAGAACTCGCCCTTCACCTACTCCTTTCAGGAGACGGTTGCCACCCAGCCCTTCGGGTGGACTTTTACTTAGCTTCCGATACTTCCGGATCTCAAGACGCCCAAACCCTGACCCGTCTCTACTCCTATCCTTAGTCATCGCTCAGCTAAGTTGCTTAGTCCCTCGGACCAAGACTTCATTCCCCAGCAACCCTTCGCCAGGTGCCTAACAGTCCTTCGCCAGGTCTTCATTCCCTAGCAGTCCTTCGCTAGGTGCCTAGCAGCCCTTCGCTAGGTCTTCTATGCCTAGTAGTCCTTCACTAGGTGCCTAGCAGCCCTTCGCTAGGTCTTCTATGCCTAGTAGTCCTTCACTAGGTGCCCAGCAGCCCTTCGCTAGGTCTTTAGGTTACGATACCTAGCAGCCCTTCGCTAGGTGCCTAGCAGCCCTTCGCTAGGTCTTTAGGTTATGATACCTAGCAGCCTTCGCTAGGTGCCTAGCAGCCCTTCGCTAGGTGCCTAGCAGCCCTTCGATAGGTCTTTGGGTTATGATACCTAGCAGCCCTTCGCTAGGTGCCCAGCAGCCCTTCGCTGGGACTTAGGGTTTCGATGCCTAGATTAACTAGGACTTTTCCTCAGCTTTGGTTACTTTACTTTTTCTCCCCTTTGTCTATTCATTGTATCACTGACTTAAGTGTATTGTCAAACATTAAAACACTTAAAGAGGAATATCATTGATGCAACTTGCACCAACAATGACATACAGGGGCTAAGGAATAGAAGAAGACTCGTCAAGGGAGAAGCGAATTTGCGAGTTGGAAATGGAGCAAAGATTGCTGCTGTTGCCATCGGAACATATTTGCTAAGGCTCCCCATTGGACGTGTCTTAGAATTGGATAATTGTTATTTTGTTCCTTCGTTAATAAAGAACATTGTATCTATTTCATGTTTGAATGAAAAGGGTTATCATTACACTTTTAGTAACAATTATTGTTACATAACTTTAAATGGCGTTCTTTATGGGAATGGAACTTTGTGCAATGGTATCTACACGTTAGATTTATCCAATGACGTTTTCAATAACGAAGTTAGCAACAAACGTGCTCGAATAGATAATCGAATAGACTCCTTCACTTGGCATTGCCGTCTTGGCCATGTAAATAAGAAACGCATGACCGAATTACACCGATGTGGAATTCTGGAATCATTTGAACCTAGTTCATTTGATACATGCGAATCATGCTTAAAAGGCAAGATGACCAAATTACCCTTTTCTGGAAAAGGTAATCCAGTGGGAGAATTGCTTGGTCTAATACATACTGATGTATGTGGACCAATGTCAACTCTTGCACAAGGAGGCTATAGCTACTTCATCACCTTTATCGATGATCACTCACGATTCGGGTATGTGTTCTTGATGAAACACAAATCTGAAGCTTTTGAGAAATTCAAAGAGTTCAGAAATGAAGTAGAGAAACAGCTTGGCAAAAGTATTAAGATACTTCGATCCGATCGAGGTGGTGAATACTTAAGTCAAGAGTTTCAAGATTATCTTAATGGACATGGTTAGGTCGATGATGAATCATGCAACTCTTCCAAAATCCTTTTGGGC
>JAGFNQ010002861.1:0-26553 GCA_024364735.1 Boesenbergia rotunda
AACAATTCCCTCTTAATGCTGTGAATTGTATTGCGGACATTCAGTAGATGAGTTTAAGATCCCAATCAAATACACTAAAATGTATACTCAAATAGTGAATTATCATTTATTAAAATAAATGTTTACAATCATAAGGCGATTGCCTTAGGACACTTCTCTCATATCACTAACAAACTCCCACTTGGCTTAATCCCAATCGCTACGGTATCCAATACCACAGGCTCTAACATGACCCTCAAACTTATTTTGATGCAAGGCCTTAGTTAAAGGATCCGCTAAATTCCTTTCAGTGGGAATTTTCTCAATTAGTATGTCATTCCTACTTATAATCTCTCTGATCAGATGATAGCGGCGAAGCACGTGTTTGGATCGCTGATGAGACCTTGGTTCCTTTGCTTGTGTAATAGCTCCATTGTTGTCGCAGTAAACCGACACTGCTTCATCAATGGTTGGAACCACGCCAAGTTCGGAGATGAACTTCTTGATCCAGACTGCTTCCTTTGCTGCTTCCGAAGCTGCGATATATTCCGCTTCCGTGGTAGAATCCGCTACGGTGTCTTGTTTGGAACTTTTCCAACTTACTGCGCCTCCATTCAAAGTAAATACGTATCCAGACTGTGATTTAGAGTCATCCTTATCTGTCTGGAAACTGGCATCTGTATACCCACGTATTACCATATCTCCTTCTCCATATATTAGGAACACATCCTTAGTTCTTCTTAAGTACTTAAGGATTGTCTTGACAGTCGCCCAATGATCAATTCCTGGATCCGACTGGTATCTGCTTGTGACGCTCAAAGCATACGATACATCGGGCCTAGTACACAACATAGCATACATGATAGATCCCATCGCGGATGCATAAGGAATCTTATTCATGCAAATCCTCTCGTCTTCTGTGCGCGGACACATAGACTTTGAAAGGTTGATCCCATGCCTAATGAGAAGGTAACCTTTCTTGGATTCCGACATGCTAAACCTTTTTAGCACTCGGTCTATATATGTTGACTGCGAAAGACCAAGCAACCGTTTTGATCTATCTCTATAGATTCTAATCCCAAGAATATAGGTTGCTTCTCCCAGGTCTTTCATGGAGAAAGTTTTGCACAACCAAATTTTAACTGTCTGTAAAACTGATATATCGTTTCCTATAAGTAATATGTCATCGACATATAATACTAGGAATACGACTGCACTCCCACTAACCTTCTTGTACACACAAGGTTCGTCAGGATTTTGTGAGAAATCAAACTCTTTGATTGTCTCATCAAAACGGATATTCCAGCTCCTTGATGCTTGCTTCAGTCCATATATGGATCGTCGAAGCTTGCATACTTTGGTTTTATCATCCGATGTGAAACCTTCAGGTTGTATCATGTATACATCCTCAAGCAGGTTTCTATTAAGGAAAGCTGTTTTCACATCCATTTGCAATATCTCATAATCATAATGAGCTGCTATAGCTAGGAGCATCCGAATGGATTTAAGCATAGCTACTGGCGAATAGGTTTCGTCATAATCAATTCCTTGCTTCTGACGATATCCTTTTGCCACTAATCTAGCCTTAAAGGTAACAACATTACCTTCCATGTCGATTTTCTTTTTGAAAACCCACATGCACCCTATGGGCTTAATCCCTTCAGGTGGGTTAACCAAGTCTCATACTTGGTTTTCGTACATGGAATCCATTTCCGACTTCATGACCTCAAGCCATTTGTCCCTTTCTGAACTTTTCAGAACATCTTCATAACTGATAGGTTCGTCATCGCTTATGAGTAACACGTCGTTCGATTCACTTATGAGAAATCCGTATCTCTCTGGAATATTGCGTGTCCTATCAGATCTACGAAGAGGTGGTGTAGTTTTAGGTTCAACTGATAGCTCATCATTATGAGGTATTGGTTGTGGGTCTAGACTAGGTGTCTCTGTAATGTCTATTGGAGTTTCTTGAATTTCATCAAGTTCAATGCCACTCCCACTGTTTTCTTGTAAAAGAAATTCTTTTTCCAGAAATACAGCATGCCTTGAAACAAACACCTTTTGTTCCAAGGGATGATAGAATTGGTAACCCTTCGTTTCCTTAGGGTATCCAATAAATAGACATTTATCAGACTTAGCATCCAATTTGTCTGATACAATCCGCTTCACATAAGCCGGACAACCCCATATTTTAGGGTGAGTTAAGTGGGGTTTCTTACTATTCCATGTCTCATATGGAGTAGTGGAGACTACCTTGGTCGGGACTCTGTTTAGAAAGTAAACAGCTGTCTTGAGTGCATAACCCCAAAAGGATTTTGGAAGAGTTGCATGATTCATCATAGACCTAACCATGTCCATCAAGGTTCGGTTACGCCTCTCAGATACACCATTATGCTGTGGTGTATACGGCGGAGTCCATTGGGACAATATCCCATTGTCCCTAAGATAATCTTGAAACTCTTGACTCAAGTATTCACCACCTCGATCGGATCGAAGTATCTTAATACTTTTGCCAAGCTATTTCTCTACTTCATTTCTGAACTCTTTGAATTTCTCAAAGGCTTCAGATTTGTGTTTTATTAAGAATACATACCCGAATCGTGAGTGATCATCGATAAAGGTGATGAAGTAGCTATAGCCTCCTTGTGCAAGAGTTGACATTGGTCCACATACATCAGTATGTATTAGACCAAGCAATTCTCCCACTGGATTACCTTTTCCGGAAAAGGGTAATTTGGTCATCTTGCCTTTTAAGCATGATTCGCATGTATCAAATGAACCGGGTTCAAATGATTCCAAAATTCCGCATCGATGTAATTCGGTCATGCGTTTCTTACTTATATGGCCAAGACGGCAATGCCAAGTGTAGGAGTCTATTTGATTATCTATTCGAGCACGTTTGTTGCTAACTTCGATATTGAAAACGTCACTGGATAAATCTAACGTGTAGATACCATTGCACAAAGTTCCATTCCCATAAAGAACGCCATTTAAAGTTATGTAACAACAATTGTTACTAAAAGTTAAATGATAACCCTTTTCATTCAAACATGAAATAGATACAATGTTCTTTATTAACGAAGGAACAAAATAACAATTATCCAATTCTAAGACGCGTCCAGTCGGGAGCTTTAGCAAATATGTTCCGATGGCAACAGCAGCAATCTTTGCTCCATTTCCAACTCGCAAATCCGCTTCTCCCTTGACGAGTCTTCTTCTATTCCTTAGCCCCTGTATGTCATTACATATATGTGAGCTACACCCAGTATCAAGTACCCAGGTATTTGAGGAAATAGAGTGACATTCAATAACGAAGATACCTGAAGAGGATGGGGCATCGGATGCCTTATTCTTCAAGGACTCAAGATAAACCTTGCAGTTTCTTCGCCAGTGACCCTCCTTGCCACAATGATGGCAAGTTCCTTTTGGTTTCATTTCAGTCTTTTTGGCCTTTTTCTTCTTTCCCTTATTCTGTCCTTTGGCCTTCCTCTTAGAACCTTTCTTCGAGGAACCAACTAACAGTACCGTCTTTTGATCCTGCTTCACAAAAGGCTCTACAGTCTTCAGTAGATTGAGCAACTCAGGAAACTGGTCTGGAGTTGCATCTTCAGGAGGACGGTTAGGAAGTTGATCTTCAAGAACATACGCAAGCTTCTCTTCCTTGAGGACTATCCTCAGGGTTCGAAGCCAGTCCACGAAGTTTGGCCCAGTCAGTTTATTGGTGTCCAAAATGGAACGCAAATTCAGAGAAGACATGATCGAGTGATTATCCTAGAAATACAAATTGAGCTTACGTGAGAAGATGATAAAGAATGTATCAACATACATTAATAAAATCCTATTTATTTTTCGAATTGAATAACCCTTTTTATCAATTCGGGAGATCGTAGGAACATCTCCAAATAGGTTGATATCCAACCATAGATAAGAACAACCATGGCTGTGGCCATCAAGTTTTTCTTAGCTATGAAGGTAGGTAATTATACCGATTACACATCACATATATGTAACTATCACTTTATGCTATCAACTAATTGAATGTTTGCATAAATCATTGGGTTGTTAACTCATTAACAAGTATGCAACTTTATACATAGCACCCAACTGCACCTCTCTTTGCATCGACCTTGGCTGTGGCACAACAAATCGATGCTCCAAGCTTAAGGCTGACCCATTAATCAAGAAATTGTTTTAATATGGTTGGCGCTCATTCAACCGCTTAGTCAGGCTTGGATGTGTCCAACAACCAAAACTAAGGATTGACCTCTGACTCCAACTATATTATTCATTAACTAATTCTATGGTTTGAACATGTTGAGGTTCAAGCCGGGCATGGATGTGTCCATCAACCCAAACGAGAAACAAAACTCCGATTCTAACCATATTAATGGAAGGTGTTGGCCTTAATATTTTGTAAGGGGTTTTGGGTCTCATCTTTTCTTTTCTAAGCACATTCATGACATTATGTCATGACTAACGATTTCCTTAATAAAGTATGTATGTGACTTAATTTATCAAGTCTCATTGATTAAATTAGGAACCGGATTTCCTAATTATAATTTCATACTTTATTTAAGGAATTGTTTTGGGAAACAATTTCCTAAATTGTCATAATCAATTTCGGAAATAATATGTTTAAGACTTTGATTTCTCTAAATCAAATCTTATTAAATTAAGAGACAAATCCCTTAATTCAACTACATATTATTTTCATGAAAATCTCATTTAAGAAAACTCTATAGGAAACCATTTTCCTAATTAATTTTGGAGACAACAATATGTAAGAGCATCACCTCTTAAACATATTTTATTCATGGATTTAATTAATTACAACAAATCGTTTTCTAAGGGTGGCTCCCCGAGGCTCAGATACCCAAAGAAAAGTAATTTGTTGTAAATCCAATTGGACGGCTCCCCGAGGCTCAATCCAAATTAAACATGACAATTTCAATTTAAAATTTGGAAATTAAATTACAACAACTAACATTAAATTGGACGGCTCCCCGAGGCTCAATCCAAAATAAAGAATTTTGTTGTCAATTTAAAAACCAATTCAAATTTAATTGTCAATTAACAGTCCATGAATTTGTCTAGACTTTCTTGAAAGAAAGTGCCCAAAATTGCGAGATTTCATAAATTGGTTTTCAGAATAATTGTAAGTTTCTGGTACAAAGAAAACTTACATATTTCTAAAATTGGAAAATTTCTAAAATAGAAAAATTTTCAAAATTGGAAAGTTTCCAAAGATAGGAAGTTTTCACAATTATCATAAAAATTTAGAAACTAGGATATTTCAAAAATTTGCGAAATTTCATGAGGATTTCCAAACTTAGAAATTCCTAAATCTAAAATTTATTATAATTGGAAAGCTTCCATAATTCAAAATTTTTTGTAAAATTTAGATTATGACAAAGTTTTCCGCAAAACAATTATATGATTAAGTCGAACACTAACCGGCTCTGATACCACTGTTGGGACCGGGTGCATGTTGACAAGGATACGGGTTCGTAAAATTTTAAATTTTTACGTGCAGCGGAAGAATTAGCATAAAATAATTTCCTAAATTATTTTAACCATGTATCTAGCATGCAACCTTATGATATGTGGACATAATCATAAATTAAAACTTTACGGAAAAGTAAACTAATTTACTAAGTACCTCTCGTAACTCGAAGTAAGGGACGAGATCCAACCGTAGCGTCCCTTGGAAGCTCTGCCTCTATTCGCATCCACGCCGAGTTCTCTTCGGGATGACTTCGCAAAGTCACGAGTTTTGTGCCGACGAGAACTACTAGATTCTCTAAAGGCACAACTAGAAGTTCAAGAGAAAAGATAGGAAACTCACCACCAAGAATCGGAATCCAAATTCCGGGAAGGAAGGAGAGGTGATCTGCTTCTTCTTCTTCTTGGTTGGCTTCTCCTTCTTCTTGATGGCTCACGGCAACCAAAGGTTGGAGGTGCGCCGACCCTAGCTCTCAAGTAGGGCGCCGGCCCTAGGATTCCCTAAGGGGCGCCGGCCCTAAGGGGAAAGAGAGAAGAGAGAATAAGAGAGAGAGGCAGAGAAATAAATCTCTTGATAGCTCTATCGATTGGAATTAAGGGCTTACCTTTGGTTCCTTTATATAGTCGCATCTCCCTTGCCAAGTCTCCCTCTTAACGGAATTTTTCATAAGAAATTTATCCTATAAATTCTCTTATGAATTATTCCGTTTAAACCAAGTTTTATTATAACTAACTTTATAATAAAACTAATTCATCTCTCCTTTTATTATGAAATAAATTTTATAAGAAATTTATATACTTTCTTATTATGGAAAAATCAATTCATAATTGATTTTATAAAATTAAAATAAACCATTCCATGGATCATTTTAATTTCCATAAAAAGAATAAATTTCTATAAATTTATTTATATAAATTCCTTTACACAAATTTATTTATCCATAATTTATAAAACAAATCGCACTAGATTTATTTTATTAATTAAACCAATTAAATTGGTTTCTTCCCCTTCTTGTGGCCGGCCAACCCAAGGGGTTTGGCACCCTCTTTGGCCGGCCAAACTGAGCCGAACCGATCGCGAATTAAACTCATTTAATTCGCCCAATAAGCCTTCAAAAGACTTAGCCATTTTAAGTTTCCGTTGCGCCTCTGATTAACTCAGATTCAACTTATTTCTCTTGATTGGAAAATCCAATTTTCAACTCGTTTTAAATCCCTCGGATTACTCGTAGTGCGTGTGACTAAATAGGCTTTCGATTTATGTTGGCCGTCTATAATCAACTAATTATAGAACGATCATGAGTGGCACCTAGTAGTACATCATGACCCCCAATTAATCGAAAGATCAATGGTTGACCTCAGAAGTAATTCTGAAACCCTTCAGCAGCTCTAATGAATCGTGCCCCATTCCCTTCACCAACTTATACCCACTTGGTTCAGGACATGGTCTGTTTGTGTTAGTCCCCACTAGACTGACTATGTCACACCTAGCCCAAGTAGTGTCTTTCTCATCCTTTAGATTTCTAATTACTCTCATGTATTTAAGAGACTCGCACTCTAAACATGATATACTCTGGCCTGAGGTTTTGAGTAACAATCCGACGATAGGCCTGGGTATACATCCCCTCGCAAGGAGTGGTGAATCCTTTGTAGGCTGTTCAAACATTTTCGGGCACTTCGGCTCATACCCAATCATCCTGGGTCCACACCTCCTTGGAGATGCTTGCTTAAGATGTTAAAGTATAAGTCTCCATGACCAAGATGACTTGAACAGCGCAAGTCAAAGGAACATCGCACTTAAGCTGCAGTAAGAACTTCATTGACATATCTATATAGAAAACCATATGAAGTCTTACAGCTAGTCACTCCAATGAACTAGTTCCCTTAACTAGCATCCATGTTTATCTCCGGGCATCCCAATGTCACCAGGCATCCCAATGTCACCAGCCAGTGAGAATCAGCTGATTAGAGAATAACCCATGCTAGTCTCAACAGAATTGATAGTGTCTGTTTTTATCAATTCATCGACTAGGGATAATTTCAATACTTCACAATTGCATATGTAGAGATAATCACTAGTTGTGATCCCATCACAAATTCTCTTATGCTGTGAATTGTATTGCGGACATTCAGTAGATGAGTTTAAGATCCCAATCAAATACACTAACATGTATACTCAAATAGTGAATTATCATTTATTAAAATAAATATTTACAATCATAAGGCGATTGCTTTAGGACACTTCTCTCATATCACTAACAGCATGGAGGCAAGCCAAGGGAAGGCTTGTGTGTGCATCCGATGGACGATAGCCAGTGGAAGAAGACATCAAGGGGCAAGCCAAGGAAGTGTACCTGAAGGCACACGTGGAGGAGGGGTCGTTGTAGTGAGGAAAAGTGTTTGTATATGCTGGGCAGTCGACTGGTGATATAACAGTCGACTGCCAGCACAAACAGAAACTCACAGAATATTTCTGACCCTGGACCAGTCGACTGCTCCAGGAGCAGTCGACTGGTAAACCCAAAAACTAGCCGTTGAGAGAGCCGTTGGCTAGCTAGTTAAGTGGGACCAGTCGACTGGTAATTGGGCAGTCGACTAGTAGCGGATGGGTTCAGCTTTAAGCCTTATTTAAAAGGCTTCGTTTTAGCTGGAACCTTTGACGAATTTGGCTTTGGGTAAGAGCCAAATAGTAGTCTTTGTACTCAGAGGTGCGCTGGTGATTGTGGCGAGGTTTCTCCACCCACAAGGAGCGACACGAGTTAGCCGGAGGGTATCCGGGGAGTGATCCGCCGAAGGATCGAGGGATCGTCCACCTCACAGACTGTCGTGGAGTAGGAGTCTTCATTTCCAAACCACGTAAATAGGTTTGTTAGCATTGTTAGTTTTGTTTTAGTTATTAGATTTCCGCTTGTGCAACTAACATTATAGGAAGAAACCAAAAAGTTGCTATTCCCCCCCCCCTCTAGCAACCATCAACCATCTAACAATTAATTTTTACCTTAATCCTTAATTACTTTAGCCTTAATTAATTTTTTTAATCCTTAATTATTTAAATCGATTTATTTCTTAATTAATCCAATTAATCCTTAATTAACTTGAATTCAATTAATCCTTAATTAATCCAGTTAATCCTTAATTAACTTGAATTCAATTAATCCTTAATTAATCCAGTTAATCCTTAATTAACATAATTAATCCAATTAATCCTTAGTTAATCCAATTAATCCTTAATTAATTTTAATCTCAAATTAAACCTTAATAACTTAAACTCAAATTAAATAAAATCTTAACCAACTGTAACAATCAATCTAATGAAATTAAATATGTCAAAGTGGGTTGGCATATTCGCGGGTTCACACGATATGTATCAAATCAGGAAGTTGATACATTATTAGAAAATTAATTAAAATGCCTTGACTTGATTGAATCATGCATAAATGTCATGCTCATGCATTTGCAGTTTTTTTTATATATCTGTCATGTCATTCATGTTTAATTTTATGCATGATTTAGAACGGTTAAATAGGAAAAAGGCTTACTTGAAACTTGAACAACATGGTATTAGGTGGAGGTGAGATGATAGTACGTTAGGGAAGACCTTCTAATAAGGTCAGGTAAGGTAAGGCGTACGCTACTTGGTCTGTTTAGTCTAGTGGAACTAGCCGAAGCTACCGATCCAAAACCCAAGCTAGTTAGACCAAAATTTTTCAAGAAGTAATTTGTAATGAACTTTCGGTAAAAGGCTTTGTCAAGGAAAGGGTTGTTGCTCCAATAAGGCTACGGCCAAAGAAGGCTTCTGTGCCTCACCAAGACCTGGAAGCCAATTATCGAAACTCAAATTCAATTTACTATTTGATAAATTTGAATCTAAAACAAGTTTTAATTAAATATTCAATTTAACATTAATTCAAAAAAAATTATTTAAGCATCTCACAATACACCCATAAGGCAACTATGCTTACTTGTACTGAGACATTTAGAATGGGTGAGATGTTAAGGACTAATAAATTGAAAAATACTTTTCAAAAATGTTTTCCAAAGTTCTAAGGATATTTTCATAAAAATTTATTTTTAAAATAATTTTTTAACATAATAATGTTTTTATGTATTTCATGCTTGTCTGAGTGCTTATATATAATACATTTTCATAATTATATCTTTTTCAGAATTTTGTTTGACCTACATAATTAAACACAAGCCTTTTAGGTGAACACTAATGTCCCTTAAGGCACTTAGATAGAGTCAGATGATGTCGGATACAGGCGGAGTGTTTTTAAAAGTGTTTTTTTTATCTTTCGAAAATTGTGCTTTAAAAATTACTATCACTTCAAAATGTTTTTCGAAAACTATGCATTACAAATTACTATCATTTCAAAATATGTCTTTTAAATACTCATTTTTATCCTTCAAAATGTTAATAATTCAAAATGCATTTTAAGAATTGTGCTTATTTCCCTTTTAATTTTGATAAACCCTAAAGACACAAAGGAAGTCTTCTTCATGATCTACAAGGACTCCTAGGATGTGTCAGATTTAGGGGGAGTCTAAGTCAAAAGAAAACTTTCTGACAAGTATTTTACGAAATTAGAAAATTTTTTTGACAATTATTTTTCAAAATTATTAGATAATTCATTTGATTTGAATCAAACCTTAAGACTCAAGAAGAAGATCACTTGTAGTCAACAAGCTTCTTAGGACTGGGTCAAGTTTAGGGGGAGGTCAAATTAAAAGAATTATTGAATATCTCAAAATGTTTTCATACACTGTATTCTCAAAAATCTTTTGAAAACATAAGTATTTTCTCTCTCAAAATACTATCATTTTTAAATCACTTTATGAAAATATTATACTATCACATTCAAAAACTTATCCTTTTTGGCTTATAAAATCTTTTTGACTCGTGGAATCACTTTTGAAAATAATATTTACTTAAGTTTGGAGAATTTCCAGGACACTTAGAGAAATGTCCTTGAAGTTAACAAGGTTTCCTAGGATTGTGTCAAACTGGAAAAGAAACCAAGTCAAGTAAAATATTATGTTTTGAAAAGTGCAAAGCAATATTTTTCAATGTACAAATATTTTTTAAAGTACAAATATTTTTTAAAGTACAAATATTTTTCAAAGTACAAATTGTTTTGTTAATTGTTTTTCAAAATACCAAGTACAATATCATTTTTTGAAAAAAAAAATATATGTGTTAAGTGCAAGGTTTTTCAAAGAACAAATTTTTTTCCAATATTTTCAATGTACTGATGGTTGAAGTGTAAAATATCTTTCGAAGTACAAGTTTTTTGCACAATATTTTTTAAAGTATTCTTCTAAATGCACTATATTTCTCTAAGTTAAAATCTTTTATGAGTGTATTTTCATGAATATTTTTTCTAAAGGAAAATTTATCTAAAGCCATATTTTTCTAAGTGCAATATTTTTTAAGTACAAATATTTTACAAAAAGTACAAAATATTTCTTCCAAAGTGCACAATACTTTTCAAAGTACAGTTTTTTTGGTGCAATTGAAGTACTTAGTTTTTTTACTAGTACTTAGTTTTTTTCTAACAAAAAGGGAAGAGTTTCGAAAATGGTTTATCAAAAATGATATGCTTTCAAATGATTATACTAAGTACTTTCAAAAGGTAAAGCAATGTTTTTAAAATTTTCATTGTTGGTGCAAGTTTTTTTGTCGTTTTTTTGATGTATGACAAAGGGGGAGAGTGAGCTTAAGTTAGGAATTTTTTTTTCTCCCAAAGGAATAGAGAGCTTAAATTAGAAATTTTGTCCCAAAGGATCAAAGTTTCAATCAAAATTTTTTTTCCAAGGATCAAAATGTAAATTTAAATGTTTTTTCAAAGGATCAAATTTTTTCCCATTTTATCCCAAGGATTATAACTTAGCCCTTTAATCCAATCTAACTTAAGATATTATCAAATATCAAAAAGGGGAGATTGTTGGTGCAAGAAGCATCAGTGATGTCCTCCTCGAGTGTTTCAATGTTTAACAATATGCTTTTGTTAGTGATACATTAGAACAAGGAAGGGTTAGTCAAGAAAGGAGTACCAAAGTGAAGGAAAGTCCTACTAACCTAGGCAATAAGTCCTGGTTCGAAGAACTGGGCACTAAGTCCTGATCATGGATTGAGCACTAAGTCCTGGTTGTGGGCTGGGCACCAAAGACCTGACCGAGGGTTGGACACGAAGTCCTGGTTTAAGGAATTGGGCAATAAGTCCTGGCCGAGGGCTGGGCATCGAAGTCCTGACATAGGGTTGGGCAATAAGTTCTGGTCGTGGACTGGGCACGAAGTCCCGATAAGTGAAGCTAGGCAAAAGTCCTAGTGAGTGAAGCTGGAAATAAGTCCTGGTCGTGGACTGGGCACGAAGTCCAGGTGAGTGAAGCTGGGCAAATGTCCTGGTGAGTGAAGCTGGGCAAAAGTCCAACCGGATGGGTCGGTTGTCAAAACATCTCCTGAGAGGAGTAGGTGAAAGGTGTGTTCCCCAGGAAGGGAACATAGGCATCGGTTCGACCTAGGGTTTCACGGGAAATCCGAAGTCAGAACCAAGTCTCTAAGGTTAAGATTATCTGCATATTTGCCTTATCTTTGATTGTATTGCAGGTACCTAAAGTTGGAGGCAAGACATAAGAGCAAACAAAGAAGAAAATGCCTGGAAGGACTTCTAGGGCGCCTGTATCAATACAGGCGCCCCAGACCTTTAGGGCACCCTGGACTGGGCAACCCCTCCCAGGCACCTATTAACACAGGCGCCTGAGGACTCCCAGGCGCCTGTGTTGATACAGGTGCCTGGGAAGGGGATCTTATCGCTGCTACGAGTTCGGTGCGAAGATGAGGTTTGACTAAGGTTTTTGAGGCGCCACACAACGACTCAGACGCCCTAGACATAAGTATATAAAGGGGCTCGATCCGTCAACTCAGAACACCAATTCAGAGATCATTCTAAGCATTCCGAGTGATGATAAAGCGCTAAAAATGAAGCTCTATGACCAAGGAGGCTCCAGGAGGAAGTGCGCGGCACTTCGGAGTTCCAGATCGGCCGAGTCTTCGACCCTTTGTTTGGTTTGAATTTATGTTTCTGCATTTACTTTTCTTAATATTTTGATTGTAAATTATGCACTGTAAGATGGGTTTCTCCGCTTTCGGAATGTCTGAAAAGGAGACCATTAGTGGACGAGCGTTTCCCGTGCTTAGGCTTTGGATGTACTGACCCTGGGGGTTGGGAACCAAGTAAATCCCGTGTGTACAAGTGTCTTTCTTTTTCGTTCATTATTATTTTTGCTGCGCACTTGTTAGTAATATGAGAGAAGTGTCCTAAGGCAATCGCCTTATGATTGTAATTATTTACTTTAATAAATGAATATTCACTATTTGAGTATACATGTTCGTGTATTTGATTGAGATCTTAAACTCATTTACTGAATGTCCACAATACAATTCACAGCAAGAGAGAATTTGTGATGAATTCACAACTAGTGATTATCTCTACATGTGCAATTGTGAAGTATTGAAATTGTCCCTAGTCGATGAATTGATAAATACGGACACTATCAATTCTGTGGAGACTAGCATGGGTTATACTCTAATCAGCTGATTCTCATTGGCTGGTGACATTGGGATGTCCGGAGATAAACATTGGCTAGTTAAGGGAACTAGTTCATTGGAGTGACTGGCTATAAAACTTCATATGGTAGTCTACATATAGACATGTCAATGAAGTTCTTACTGCAGCTTAAGTGTGATGTTCCTTTGACTTGCGGTGTTCAAGTCATTGTGGTCATGGAGACTTATACTTTGACATCTTAAGCAAGCATCTCCAAGGAGGTGTGGACCCAGGATGATTGGGTATAAGCCAAAGTGCCCGAAGATGTTTGAACAGCCTACAAAGGATTCACCACTCCTTGCGAGGGGATGTATACCCAAGGCCTATCGTCGGATTGTTACTCTAAGCCTCTGGCCAGAGCATCACATGATCAGAGTATGAATATCTCAGATACATGAGAGTAATTAGAATCCGTTGGACGAGAAAGACATTGCTTGGGCTAGGTGTGACGTAGTCAGCCTAGTGGGGACTGACACACATAGACCATGTCCTAAACCAAGGGGGTATAAGATGGTGAAGGGAATGAGGCACGATTTAATAAAGCTGCTGAAGGGTTTCAGAATAGTTTCTGAGGTCAACCGTTGATCTTTCGATTAATTGGGGATCATGATGTACTACTAGGTGCCACTCATGATCGTTCTATAATTGGTTAATTATAGACGGCCAACATAAATCGAAAGCCTATTTAGTCACACGCACTATGAGTAATCCGAGGGATTTAAAACGAGTTAAAAATTGGATTTTTCGATCAAGAGAGATAAGTCAAATCTGAATTTTTCAGAGACGCATCGGAAGCATAAAATGGCTAAGTCTTTTGAAGACTTATTGGAGGAATTAAATGAGTTTAATTCGTACGATTTCGGCTTGGGTTTGGCCGGCCAAAGAGGGTCCACACCCTCATTGTTTGGCCAGCCACAATAAGAGGGAAGAACAAAATTGTTTGGTTCAAATTTATAAAATAAACCGCGCGTGGTTTGTCTTATAAAATTATGGATAAAGAAATTTGTATAAAGAAATTTATATAAAGAAATTTATATAAGGAGATTTATTTTTCATGGAAATTAAAATAAACCTTGGATTGGTTTATTTTATTTTATAAAATCAATAATGGATTGATTTACCATGATAAAGAAATTTATATAAAGAAATTTCTTTCCATAATAAAAGGGGAGACATGGTTATTTTTATTATAAATTAAGTTATAATAAAAACTTGGCATAACGGAATAATTCATTGAAAAAATTTATAAGATAAATTTCTTATGAAAAATTTATTCCGTTAAGAGGAGACTTGGCGATTAAGAGGCTACTATATAAAGGTACCAAGGCAAGGCTTGGAAATTAATCCAAGAGATCAAGGATACTTGCCTAGCCTCTCTCCTTCTCTCCCTCTCCCTCCTCTAGTGGCGTCGGCCCTAGAGGCCCTCCTTTTGGTTGTCGTGAGCTTCCACCACCAAGAAGAGGCCGAAGAAGAAGAAGAAGCGGGTGTGACTCCTTCCTTCCTCCCGGAATCTTGATTCCGTTCTTCGTTTGGTGATTAGTCTTTCCATCTCTCTCTTGGTATTCTTGTCATGCCTTTGGAGAATCTAGTAGTTCTTGTCGGCACGAAACTCGTGACTTTGCGAAGTCATCCCGAAGAAAACTCGGCGTGGACGCGAATAGAGGCGGAGCTTCCAAGGGACGCTACGGTTGGATCTCGTCCCTTTCTTCGAGTTACGCGAGGTAATAAGTAAATTAGTTTACTTTCTACAAAATTTTAAATGTATGATCATGTCTCCATAACATAAGGTTGCATGCTAGATACGTGGTTAAAATAATTTGAGAAATTATTTATGCTAAACCTTCCGCTGCACGTAATTAAATTTTAAAATTACGAACACATATCCATGTCAACATGCACCCGGTCCCAACAGTGGTATCAGAGCTGGTTAGTGTTCGACATAATCATATAATTGTTTTCCGGAAAACTTTGTCATGATCTCAATTTTGGAAAATTTTCCAATTATGGAAACTTTCCAATTATGATAAATTTTAGATTTAAGAATTTCAAAGTTTGGAAATCCTCATGAAATTTTGCAAACTTTTGAAATATCCTAATTTCTAAAATTTTATGATAATTGTGAAAACTTCTCATTTTTGGAAACTTTTCAATTTTGGAAATTTCCTATTTTGGAAATTTTCCAATTTAGGAAACATTTAAGTTTTCTTTGTACCAGAAACATACAATTATTCTGAAAACCTATTATGAAATCTCGCAATTTTGGGCACTTTCTTTCAAGAAAGTCTAGACAAATCTATGGATTATTAATTGACAATTAAATTCGAATTAGTTTTAAATTATTAACAAAATTCTTTATTTTGGATTGAGCCTCGGGGAGCCGTCCAATTTAAAGTTAGTTGTTGTAATTTAATTTCCTATTTTGAATAAAATTGTCATGTTTAATTTGGTTACGCCTCAGGGTGTAACGACCCGGAAAATTCTCTCAATATTTTCTTTAAAATATTCATCATGTCTAAATAATTTTTCGAGGGACCTAGAGATATTAGTACGAACCTTAGCCTAGAAATCCATGATTTTTCTCATTTAAATTGAGAAAACTAAGTACTAATGGGCCTTATATGGGCTTTTCTAGTACCATGATTATTAGAGGATTTTAGGTAGAATTTAATATAAATATAAATAGATTTTAATTAGGAATATTAGTATGATTATGGGTGAGTTTTAGCATGGTTTCCTATTTAAATTGAGAAGTTAAGTACTAATCGGCTTATATGGGCTCCAAAAATGGGTTTTAATTAGGTAGAATTTAATATAAATATAAAAGAATTTTAATTAGGAATTTTAGCATAATTATGGGGGAATTTTTAAGGAATTTTCGAAATAATAGAAAATAAAATAAAAAAATTAGTGCATGCACCAAGGATTGAACCTTGGACCTCTTATACAACAATGCATGCTCTAACCAATTCACCTAGCAAGGGAGTGCTATGAGGAAATGAAATGGATTATCGTTAAGGCTTAAGGAAAATGAAGAGACACCATGACTCTTCACTTACCCTCCTTAATGTGTTATAAAGAGGGGGCATGGGAGTTACTTTCTTCTTCCTCCTCCCTCATTCTAGCCGAAATCCCAAGAGGGGATCTCCCTTGGAAAAGGTTCACCTAAGGCTCCATCTCCAAGATCCAAGGCTTTTACAAGGGTACCAAGGCTAGGGGTGGTCAAGAGGCAACAAGATTTTCCATCCTTCTCTCAAATCTAAGGTCTATAATCAAGATCAACCAATGTAAGACTCCCTCACCTGTGGTATAATAGTTCCTTGTGATTTTTAGCATGATATAAAGTTGGTTTTGAGTTTGATGTTGAGAAAACTATGTTTTGGACCCTATCATATTCGGCCACCATGGGTTTTTGGTCCATAATGATGTTAAAAATCTAAATCATATTTTCTAATGTGTTATCATGATGAATATGGAATAAATATAATTTTTGGGGATTTTTTGGAGTACCCTAAAGACCCTTAGGGTTTGGGACTCTCACCATGATTCTTTGGTTAGGAAAGGGCTTAACCTTTCAAGTATGTACTTTGGGTATCCCCATGATTCAAAAGGAGGTTTAAAGTGAATTGTGTGAATTTTCACAAGGTCTTGTGACCCTTGTAAGTTTCGGCCAAGAGGGTTCTAGGGCAAGAAGTTAGGGCATACCTCAAGCAAGGGGTCCAATGGCTCCTATGGTAGGGTATGGTTGGTGTTTAATGTTGATTGGGGATTTTATGGAATTTTTCCATGCACCCATAGCCTTGTAGGGTTTCGGCCAGCCCTAAGAAGGAGGGCTAAAGGTTAGGGATAACCCTAATCATGAGCCCTAATGGCTTCCCATGGTCTTATAGGTAATGTATGGTTGTTTCTTTACCTTATACTATCTTACATGTTAATTGAATGATGGAACCATTCCTTATGGGTTTCGGCCAAGAAAAGTAAATAGGATTTGGGGGGGAGTTAGGGTTTGAAGAATGATGGTTTATGCTTATTTATGAAGTATATATAAAGGTTTAAGCATGTGGTAGAAATTAAGTTACCTATACCCCTAACCCTAAGCACCATGTTTTATGTTTTATGTTTATGACTGGATGCTATGCTTAATAGGGTTTATTTATGAATGTCTTGTGTTCTAAGCCATGTAACTGAATGGTAGGTAGTATGTTTATGGAAGTCCAACTTATGTATGCTTGGGATGAATATCATGCTTATGTATGAAATGCCATGTTTACCTTATATATCATGATCATGCAAACTCTATAGATTAGGATGATTGCCTATGCAAATATGTCATGTTCAATGAATATAATGCAATGCTTACCATATATGCCATGATCATGCAAGCACTAGAAATAAGAATGATGTTTTTGTAAGTAGGCCATGTTCTATGAAGGAAGATGCATGTTATGTTTATAAAGGAAGATGCATGTTATGTTTATGAATGGAAGTACATGCTATGTTTTATGAATAAAGATGCATGCCATGTTTATGAATAACGGCACGGTCGATGGTCGACGGTATGACGGTACGACGGTCATGAGGACCGATAAATGGGCCGGTAGACGGGCCGGGTCGTTACATATGTTATGTTTATGAATGAAGATGCATACCATGTTTTATGAATAATGATGCATGTCATGATGTATGAATGATGAAGCATATGAAGTATTTTACTTTATGAATGGGCTTGTACCGGACCGAAGTATGGGTCCAAGGGATGGGCACGTTAAGAACGTCCCGGTTCTGGACTACCGACTATGCTGTCCACGGTTCTGGCACTACCGAAGCTGTGCAACAGGGATGGGCACCTTAAGAACACCCCGGTTCTGGGACTACCGACTATGCTGTCCTTACCCTAGTAGGTCGGGGCTCGCTACCTCGTATTTACTTAGGGATGCGCGCTTATGATGTATGTATGTGGTACAAGCCGGGGACCCCCAATGATGTTATGATTATGTTTAAGTATTTAAAAGTATGATTTTAAAAGTTAAGCATCCTTATATATATGCATTTGACTCATGCATCCATTCATGATATGCACTTATGCTTATGCTATGTTAAGAACCATACTATGCTTATGTTATGTTAAGAACCATGCTATGCTTATGTTATGTTAAGAACTATGCTATGCTTATGTTATGTTAAGAACCATGCTATGCTTATGTTATGTTAAGAACCATGCTATGCTTATGTTATGTTAAGAACCATGCTATGTGTAACGCCCACCTTTTTTTTTTCTTTCCATAAGACGGCGTTACGTTAACATACTTAGGGCATGTAGACATCATAAGGCAGCGGAATAACTTTACTCTACTCATACATGCCCTACTACCATTCTTAACATAATGACAGGGGAACTTGGCATATTGACTTCATACTTAAACATCATATCATATCATACTTATCATCATATCATAAGGTCCCATAAGTCATTATTCGAGCATATAAGTAACAAAAGTAAAGTTCTAGCATAAACGGGTAACATATGATTTCCTGGGCCAAATCACTACCACACACATACGTTCTTGCCCTCCTGCTGCTTCCTCATTGTCCCCTTGCATGATCTGCGGTATAAGGAAATAAGACTATAAGCACACAGGCTTAGTAAGACTCTTTCCTACTCACTAAAACCATTCATCATTTCATAATGAGCACATAAATCATTAACATACTTGGTGCTCTACTTAGAACATAAGCATCTAGAATCACTTAGCATATACTTGATATGGCATGAACATAAACATAAGTGAACATTTCTAGCATGGCGTGAGACATGGCATAAACGTAAACATAGTAAACATTCTACGCTTGGCATGATACATGGCATGAAAGAAAACATAGTAAACCTTCTAAGCATGGCATGATACATGGCATAAACATAAACGTAACAAACATTCTTAGCATGGCATAATACATGGTATAAACATATCAGAATAAACATTCCTAGCATGGCATAATATATAGTATAAACATCAACATAGTAAACATTCTTCGCATGGCATAATACATAGTATAAACATGTCTATAAGGTGTAAACCAACCTGTATGGCATAAACATAGGCATACTTCCTATCATAGCATATGAGCATCCTCTTAACATAATTATGACATAGATCATTTACTCTCATGCATATTTCTTAACATGAAGCATAAGCAAAAACATTATTAGCATAGCATAATGCATAATGTGAATGAATGCATGAGTGGAATGCATATACATAAGGATGCTTAACTTTTAAAACATACTTTTAAATGTTTAAACATAATCATCATATCATTGGGGTCTCCGGCTTGTACCACATACATACATCATAAGCGCGCATCCCTAGCAAATCCGAGGTAGCAAGCCCCGACCTACTAGGGTAAGGACAGCATAGTCGGTAGTCCCTGAACCGAGGCGTTCTTAAGGAGCCCATCCCTGTTGCACAGCTCCGGTAGTGCCAGAACCGTGGACAGCATAGTCGGTAGTCCATAACCGGGGCATTCTTAAGGTGCCCATCCCTTGGACCCATACTTCGATCTGGTACAAGCCCATTCATAAAGTAAAATACTTTTAATGTTTCATCATTCATAAGACATTCAAAGCATAACCATGTTACATAAAGCATGACTTAGCACATGCTTATCCTTTCATTGTACATACTTATTGCATAGCATCATGATGCCTGGAAGGCATGAGCATTATCTTCATTCATAAACATGGTATGCATCTTCTTTTATAAACATGGCATGCATCATTCTTATCATGAACATAACCATAACATACTTATCATGGCATCGTTCTTATCATGAACATAAACCTAACATACTTATCATGGCATCATTCTTATCATGAACATAAACCTAACATACTTATCATGGCATCATTCCTATCATGAATATAAACCTAACATACTTATCATGGCATCATTCCTATCATGAACATACACAATAACATAGCATGGTTCTTAACATAACATGAGCATATAACATAGCATGGTTCTCAACATAACATAAGCATACATAGGTAGGACTTCCATAAACATGCTACCTACTATCCAATCGCATGGCATAGACCCTAAGACATTCATCAATAACCCTATTAAGCATGGCATCCAATCATAAACATACAACCATAAAACATGGTGCTTGAGGTTAGGGTTGTAGGTAACTTAATTTCTACCATATGCTTGAACCTTGCTACATATATATATATACTTCATAATAAAGCATAAATATTCATTCTTCAAACCCTAACTCCATCCAAACCCTAAATTCCTTTGCTTGGCCGAAACCTATAGGGATGGGTTCCATCATTCAATTAATCATGTAAGATAGCATAAGGTAAAGAACCAACCATACTTTACTTATAAGACCATGGGAGGCCATTAGGGCTCATAATTAGGGTTATCCCTAACCTTTAGCCCTCTTTCCTTGTGCTGGCCGAAACCCTACAAGGCCATGGGTGCATGGAAAAATTCCATGGAAACCCCCAATAAAACATTAACACCAAACATACTCTACCATAAAGCCATTGGGACCCTTGCTTGAGGGAATCCCTAACTTTTTGCCCTAGATCCAACTTGGCCAAAACTTGTGGTGGTCACAAAGCCTTGTAAAAGTTCACATAAGCCCCCCTCAATCTCTCTTATATCATGATAATACACAAAACACATGCTTGAGGGTTTAGGTTCAACCCTACCCATGGATTCATGGGATGGCCGAAACCCTAGGGGATCCTAGGGTACCCCAAAAATTCTCAAAAATTATATTTAGTCTCTAAACATCATGAGGACACATTAGAAAACATTATAAAGATTTTTAGCATCATCATGGACTCAAAAACCTTAGTGGCCGAAACCTATGTGGGGTTCATGCCTTCTTTTCTTTTTTTTCCAACATAAAATCTCAAACAACTTCATATTATGCTAAAATCCAAAAGGAACTATTATACCACAGGTGAGGGAGTCTTACCTTGGTTGATCTTGATTTTTCACCTTGATTATAGAGAATCAAAAGAACTCCTTAGACCCTAACTCACCTCTAGCCCTTGTAGTCTTGGGAAACCTCTAGATCTTGGAGATGAGACCTTCTTGTGGAGCTTTTCCAAGGGAAAACCTCCCTTATGGTGTTCGGCTAGAATGAGGAAGGAGAAGGAGAGAAAATGCAATTGATGGAAGGAAGAAGGTAACTCCCAAACTTCCCTCTTTATAACCCATTAAGGAGGTAAATGAAGAGTCTCTTCATGACCCTTCATCTTCTTCTAAGCCTTAACCAATATCCACTTCATTTTCTCATAGCACTCCCTTGCTAGGTGAATTGGTTAAAGCATACATGGTTGTACAAGAGGTCCAAGGTTCAATACTTGGTCCATGCACCTTATTTTTATTTTATTTTTCCTTTTATTTTCTATTATTTTCCCCAAAATTCTGAAAATTCTCTAAAAATTCCCTCATAATTATGTTAATATTTCTCATTAAAACCCCTTTATATTTATATTAATTTTTACCTAAAATTCTCCAATAATTATGGTACTAAAAAACCCATATAAGGCCCATTAGTACTTAGTTTTCTCAATTTAAATGAGAAAATATGGATTTCTAGGCCACATGTTGTATTAATATTTCTAGGTCCCTCGGAAAATTATCTAGACATGCTCAATATTTTAAGAAAATATTAAGAGAATTTTTCGGGTCGTTACACTATGCTTATGTTATGTTAAGAACCATGCTATGCTTATATTATGTTAAGAACCATGCTATGCTTATGTTATGTTAAGAACCATGCTATGCTTATGTTATGTTATGTAGTTTATCATGCTAAGAATGTTTATTATGCTATGTTCACTATGTTTATGTCCATGCCATGTATTATGCCATGCTATGAATGTTTACGATGTTTATGTCTATGCCAAGTATTATGCCATGCCATGAATATTTATTATGTTTATCTTTATGTCATGCTACGAACGTTGATTATGTTTATGTTCATGCCATGTCAAATGTATGCTAAGTGATCATAAAGGCTTATGTTCTCAGTAAAGCACTAAGTATGTTAATGTTTCATGTGCTTATGATTAAGTGATGAATGGTTTTAGTGAGTAGGAAAGAGTTTTACTAAGCCTGTGTGCTTATAGTCTTATTTCCTTATATCGCAGATCACGCAAGGGGACAGTAAGGAAGCAGCAGGAGGGCAATAAAGCATGTGTGTGATAGTGACTTGGCCAAGGAATAATATGGTTGCTCGTCTTATGATAAAACTTTACCTTTACTATTTATGTGCTTGAATGGTGACTCTATGGCATGGTGCTAAGTATGACATGATGCTAAGTATGACATGATATGATGCTATGTATGAAGTTAATATGCCAAGTTCCCATGTCATGATGTTAGGAATGGTAGTAGGTGCATGTAGGTGTAAGTTTAAAGTTTTCCGCTGCATTATAATGTCCACCTGCCCTACTCATGTTAACGTAACGTTGCTTTATGGAAAAAAAAAGCGGGCGTTACACGGGGAGCAGACCAAATTAGATTTACAACAAATTTTTTTTTTGGGTATCTGAGCCTCGGGGAGCCACCCAAAGAAAATAATTTGTTGTAATTAATAAATCCATAAATAAAATATGTAATCAAATCTTAGAAATTTTGAGGTGATTCTCAAACGATAATTTCCTTATTTGATTTAAGAGGTGATGCTCTTACATATTGTTATCTCCAAAATTAATTAGGAAAATGATTTCCTATAGAGTTTTCTTAAATAAGATTTTCATGAAAATAATATGTGGTTGAATTAAGGGAATCTGTCTCTTAATTTAATAAGATTTGATTTAGAGAAATCAAAGTCTTAAACATATTATTTCCGAAATTGATTATGATAATTTAGGAAATTGTTTCCCAAAACAATTCCTTGAATAAAGTATGAAATTAGAATTAGGAAATCCGGTTCCTAATTCAATTAATGAGACATGATAAATTAAGTCACATACATACTTTATTAAGGAAATCGCTAGTACATGACATAATTATATGTCATGAATGTGCTTAGAAAAGAAAGGATGAGACCCAAAACCCCTTAAAAAATATTAAGGCCAACACTTTCCATTAATATGGTTAGAACCGGAGTTTTGTTTCTCGTTTGGGTTGATAGACACATCCATGCCCGGCTTGAACCTCAACATGTTCAAACCATGGAATTAGTTTATGATTAATATAGTTGGAGTCAGAGGTCAATCCTTAGTTTTGGTTGTTGGACACATCCAAGCCTGACTAAACGGTTGAATGAGCTCCAACCATATTAAAACTATTTCTTGATTAATGGGTCAACCTTAAGCTTGGAGCATCGATTTGTTGTGCCACAGCCAAGGTCGATGTAAAGAGAGGTGCAGTTGGGTGCTATGTATAATGTCGCATACTTGTTAATGAGTTAACAACCCAATGATTTATGCAAACATTCAATTAGTTGATAGCATAAAGTGATAGTTACATATATGTGATATGTAATCGGTATAATTACCTACCTTCATAGCCAAGAATAACTTGATGGCCACAGCCATGGTTGTTCTTATCTATGGTTGGATATCGACCTATTTGGAGATGTTCCTATGATCTCCCGAATTGATAAAAAGGGTTATTCAATTCGAAAAATAAATATGATTTAATTAATGTATGTTGATGCATTCTTTATCATTCTTCTCACATAAGCTCAATTTGTATTTATAGGATAATCACTCGATCATGTCTTCTCTGAATTTGCGTTCCATTTTGGACACCAATAAACTGACTGGGCCAAACTTCATGGACTGGCTTCGAAATCTGAGGATAGTCCTCAAGGCAGAGAAGCTTGCTTATGTCCTTGAAGATCAACTTCCCAACCGTCCTCCAGAAAATACAACTCCAGACCAGTTAGTGGCCTATCAGAAACATGTGACCGATTCTGAACTTGCGAGTTGCATCATGCTAGCCGCTATGGTACCTGAGCTGCAAAAGCAGCATGAGCATATGGATGCTTATACCATCATCTTCCATCTTCATGAGTTATTTGACGAGCAGGCGAGATCCGAAAGGTTCGAGGTCTCCAGAATCCTCTTCACCTCTAAGATGCAGGAAGGCACTTCTGTCTCACAGTTTGTGTTGAAGATGTTGGGGTACATTGAGCGACTGGGCACACTCGGTTTTCCAATGGATCATGAACTAAGTATTGACTTAATTCTGCATTGTTTATCCAAAAGTTATTCACAATTTGTGATGAACTATCGGATGAACAAGCTGGAGACTACCATTCCTGAGTTGCTCAACCTGGTGAAGACTATAGAGCCTTCTGTAAAGCAGGATCAGAAGACGGTACTGTTAGTTGGTTCCTCGAAGAAAGGTTCTAAGAGGAAGGCTAAAGAAAAGAATAAAGGAAAGAAGAAAAAGACCAAAAAGACTGAAAAGACACCAAAAGGCACTTGCCATCACTGTGGCAAGGAGGGTCACTGGCGAAGAAACTGCAAGGTTTATCTTGAGTCCTTGAAGAAGAAGGCATCCGATGCCCCATCCTCTTTAGGTATCTTCGTTATTGAATGTCACTCTATTTCCTCAAACACCTGGGTACTTGATACTGGGTGTAGCTCACATATATGTAATGACATACAGGGGCTAAGGAATAGAAGTAGACTCGTCAAGGGAGAAGCGAATTTACGAGTTGGAAATGGAGCAAAGATTGCTGTTGTTGCCATCGGAACATATTTGCTAAAGCTCCCTACTGGACGTGTCTTAGAATTGGATAATTGTTATTTTGTTGCTTCGTTAATAAAGAACATTGTATCTATTTCATGTTTGAATGAAAAGGGTTATCATTTAACTTTTAGTAACAATTGTTGTTACATAACTTTAAATGGTGTTCTTTATGGGACCGGAACTTTGTGCAATGGTATCTACACGTTAGATTTATCCGGTGACGTTTTTAATATCGAAGTTAGCAACAAACATACTCGAATAGATAATCGAATAGACTCCTATACGTGGCATTATCGTCTTGGCCATGTAAGTATGAAACGCATGACCAAATTACACCGATGTGGAATTCTGGAATCATTTGAACTCGGTTCATTTGATACATGCGAATCATGCTTAAAAGGCAAGATGGCCAAATTACCCTTTTCCGGAAAAGATAATCCAGTGGGAGAATTGCTTGGTCTAATACATACTGATGTATGTGGACCAATGTCAACTCTTGCACAAGGTGGCTATAGCTACTTCATTACCTTTATCGATGATCACTCACGATTCGGGTATGTGTTCTTGATGAAACACAAATCTGAAGCTTTTGAGAAATTTAAAGAGTTCAGAAATGAAGTAGAGAAACAGCTTGGCAAAAGTATTAAGATACTTCGATCCGATCAGGGTGGTGAATACTTGAGTCAAGAGTTTCAAGATTATCTTAGGGACAATGGGATATTGACTCAATGGACTCCGCTGTTGGGACCGGGTGCATGTCGACAAGGATACGAGTTCGTAAAATTTAAAATTTTTACGTGCAGCGGAAGAGTTTGCATAAAATAATTTCCTAAATTATTTTAATTTCGTATCTAGCATGCAACCTTATAGTGTATCGACATAATCATTAAATAAAAGTTTGCGGAAAAGTAAACTAATTTACTTTTATACCTCGCGTAACTTGAAGAAAGGGACGAGATCCAACCGTAGCGTCCCTTGGAAGCTTCGCCTCTATTCGCGTCCACGCCGAGTTCTCTTCGGGATGACTTCACAAAGTCACGAGTTTTGTGCCGACGAGAACTACTAGATTCTCGGAAGGCACAACTAGAAGGACAAGAGAAATAATGGAAAAACTAACCGATGAAATAACGGAATCAAATTCCGAGAAGAGAGGAGTCGCTATCCGCTTCTTCTTCTTCGTCTTCGGGTTCTTCTTCTTCGTATAGCTCACGGCAACCCTAGGATGCGCCGGCCCTAGGGTGTGAGAGGGAGGCGCTGGCCCTAAGCAAGAGGAAGGGCGCCGGCCCTAATGGGAAGGAGAAGAGGAGGAGGAGAGAAGAGAAGAGAGAGAGGGAGAGAATAATTAATCTCTTAATTGTACTCCATTGGGATTAAGGGCTAGCCTTTGGTTCCCATTGGGATTAAGGGCTAGCCTTTGGTTCCTTTATATAGTAGCAACTCCTTTGCTAAGTCTCCCTCTAAACCGAATTAACGGAATTAGTTATAAGAAATTTATCTTATAAATTTTCTTATTGCTTATTCTTTTTAAGCCTAGTCTTATTATAAACAATTTATAATAAAACAAATTAGTTATCATAAGAGATTTATCCTATAAATTCTCTTATGAATTTTATTATAACTAACATTATAATAAAACTAATTATTTATCATAAGAAATTTATCCTATAAATTCTTATGAATTAATTCCGTTTAAACCAAGTCTTTATTATAAACTAATTTATAATAAAACTAAT
>JAGFNQ010002861.1:28460-46765 GCA_024364735.1 Boesenbergia rotunda
ATGTATGTGACTTAATTTATCAAGTCTCATTAATTGAATTAGGAACCGGATTTCCTAATTCTAATTTCACACTTTATTCAAGGAATTGTTTTGGGAAACAATTTCCTAAATTTCATAATCAATTTCGGAATAATATGTTTAAGACTTTGATTTCTCTAATCAAATCTTATTAAATTAAGAAGACAGATTTCTTAATTTCAACCACATATTATTTTTATAAAATCTTATTTAAGAAATATACTCTATAGGAAATAATTTTCCTAATTAATTTTGGAGACAATATATGTAAGAGCATCACCTCATAAATCAAAATAAGGAAATTATCGTTTGAGAATCACCTCAAAAATTTCCAAGATTTGATCCATATTTTATTTATGGAAAATTAATATCAATAAATAACTTAATTTGGACGGCTCCCCGAGGCTCAATCCAAAATAAGAATTTATTGATAATATAATTTGAACGGCTCCTCGAGGCTCAATTCAACTTAAACATTCGACAATTTAAATTCAATTTAGGAAATTTAATTATAACAACTAACTTTAAATTGGATGGCTCCCCGAGGCTCAATCCAAAATAAAGAATTTTGTAAATAATTTAATTTCCAATTATGAATTTAAATACCAATTAATATTCCCATAATTTGTCTAGACTTTCTTGAAAGAAAGTGCCCAAAATTGCGAGCTTTCCATAAATGGAAAGTTTCCAAAAATAAAAATTTTCAGAATAATTGTAAGTTTCTGGTACAAAAAAAACTTACGTATTTCCAAGATTGGAAAATTTCCAAAATAGAAAATTTTCAAAATTAGAAATTTCCAAAATTGGAAGGTTTTCATAATTATCATAAAATTTCAGAAACAGGGATATTTCAAAAGTTTGCGAAATTTCATGAGGATTTCCAAACTTTGAAATTCCTAAATCTAAAATTTACCATAATTGGAAAGTTTCCATAATTGAAAATTTTTCCAAAATTGAGATCATGACAAAGTTTTCCGCAAAACAATTATATGATTATGTCGAACACTAACCAGCTCTGATACCACTGTTGGGACCGGGTGCATGTTGACATAGATGCGGGTTCTTAATTTTAAAATTAATTACGTGCAGCGGAAGGTTTAGCATAAATAATTTCTCAAATTATTTAACAACACATCTATGCATGCAACCTTATGTTGTGTAGACATAATCATATATTTAAAATTTTATAGAAATGTAAACTAATTTACTTGTTACCTCGCGTAACTCGAAGAAAGGGATGAGATCCAACCGTAAGCGTCCCTCGGAAGCTTCGCCTCTATTCGCGTCCACGACGAGTATCTTCGGCATGACTTCACAAAGCCACGAATTTCGTGTTCTCGAGAACTACTAGATTCTCCGAGAACGCGACAAAAACCAAGAGAGAAGTAATCACATCTGAAAAACTCACCACCAAGGTTGGTCGGAATCACAATTCCGGCGAGAAGGAGGAAGATGACATGCGCCCAATCCCAAGGTGATGATGGCCGGAGAGGAAGATCGTCCCAACGGAAGAACTTCGTCACCTCGGTGATTCTCCTTGTGCTCACGGCAAGAAGAAGGGGCAGAGGCTTGTGGCCGGCCAAGAGGAAGAAGGGAGGAGAGGGAGAGAGCCCAAGCAAGAATACTTGGATTATTTCGAATTAATTCCAAGCCTTGCCTTCGGTCCTTTATATAGTGGCCTCTCAACCGCCAAGTCTCTTTTTTCTTATGGAATAAATTTTCATAAGAAATTTATCATATAAATTCTCTATGACTTATTCCATCATGCCAAGTCTTGATTTTATATCATGGTTAAAATCATATTTTAATTCATGATAAAAATCAACCAAGTCTCTTTTTTCTTATGGAATAAATTTTCATAAGAAATTTATCATATAAATTTCTTTATCATGGTAAATCAATCCATGATAAATTTTATAAAATAAAATAAACCAATCCATGATTTATTTTAATTTCCATGAAAAATAAACCAAACCTTGGTATATATAAAAAATTTATATCATCCATAATTTTATAAAACAAACCACACTTGATTTATTTTATAAATTGAACCAAACAATTTGGTTCTCCCCTTTTTGTTGTGGCCGACCAAGCAAAGACGGTGGAGACCCTCTTTGGCCGGCCACATCCAAGCCTTGACCCAATGAATTAAACTCATTTAATTCATCCAATAAGTCTTCAAAAGACTTAGCCATTTTACGCTTCTGATGCGTCTTTGAAATATTCAGATTCGACTTATCGTTTGGCTCAACCAAACCTAATCTCTCTTGATTGGAAAATCCAATTTTCAACTCGTTTTAAATCCCTCGGATTACTCGTAGTGCGTGTGACTAAATAGACTTTCGATATATGTTGGTCGTCTATAATTAACCAATTATAGAACGATCATGAGTGACACCTAGTAGTACGTCATGATCCCCAATTAATCGAAAGATTAACGGTTGACCTCAGAAACAATTCTGAAACCCTTCAGCAGCTATAATGAATCGTGCCCCATTCCCTTCACCATCTTATACCTAATTGGTTCAGGACATGGTCTATGTGTATCAGTCCCCACTAGGCTGACTACGTCACACCTAGCCCAAGTAATGTTTTCTCGTCCTACGGATTCTAATTACTCTCATGTATCTAAGAGATTCATACTCTGAACATGTCATGCTCTGGCCAGAGACTTCAAGTAACAATCCGACGATAGGCCTTGGGTATACATCTCCTTGCAAGGAGTGGTGAATCCTTCGTAGGCTGTTCAAACATCTTCGGGCACTTCGGCTTATACCCAATCATCCTAGGTCTACACCTCCTTGGAGATGCTTGCTTAAGATGTCAAAGTATAAGTCTCCATGACCAAGATGACTTGAACACCGCAAGTCAAAGGAACATCGCACTTAAGCTGCAGTAAGAACTTCACTGACATATCTATATGTAGACTACCATATGAAGTTTTACAACCGGTCACTCTAATGAACTAGTTCCCTTAACTAGCATTCATGTTTATCTCCGGACATCCCAATGTCACCAGCCAGTGAGAATCAGCAGATTAGAGAATAACCCATGCTAGTCTCAACAGAATTGATAGTGTCCGTATTTATCAATTCATCGACTAGGGACAATTTCAATAATTCACAATTGCACATGTAGAGATAATCACTAGTTGTGAATTCGTCACAAATTCTCTCATGCTGTGAATTGTATTGCAGACATTCAGTAAATGAGTTTAAGATCTCAATCAAATTCATAAACATGTATACTCAAATAGTGAATATTCATTTATTAAAATAAATGATTACAATCATAAGGTGATTGCCTTATGACACTTTTCTCATATCACTAACACATCTCCCCCATGCCCCTTGGCGAACCACATAAGGTCTTTTCTGGACTCCTCATATAACCTGGGAGTCTCACATCCCCAAGAATCTTCAGCGAGACCCCGAGCATCATCTCCACCATGCTCCCAGCCGAGGGTCACAATACAGATGCCTATACCTCTCAGGGGTCCCTCAGTCAGGAGCACTATGATATCACTAGGGTTGGACATTAGGGATACCAACTAGGAAGAAAGAAGCAAGAAAGCGGAAGAGATGGAGGAGATGGTACACTCCTCTCCCCCTATTTATAGGGGTGGCTGCCTTTTTGAGAAGTTAATGCAGGGAGGATGAAATTGTTGGTGTAAGATGCATCAGTGATGTCCTCCTCTAAGTGTTTTAATATTTGACAATATACTTAAGTTAGTGATACATTGACAAAGGAAGGGGAGTTAAGAGAGGAGTAACAAAATGAACCAATGTCCTAGTAAACATAGGCAATAAGTCCTGGTTCGAAGAATTGGGCACTAAGTCCTGATCATGGATTGGGCACTAAGTCCTGGCAAAGGGCTGGGCACTGAAGACCTGCTTGGAAGGTGGGTACTAAGTCCTGGTCGAGGACTGGGCAAGAAGACCTGGCCGAGGTTGGGCACTGAAGACTTGGTTCGAGGAATTGGGCATGAAGACCTGGCCGAGGGTTGAGCACCGATGTCCTGGACTTAGGGTTTGGGCACGAAGACTTGGTCCGAGGGACTGAGCAACTTAGCTGAGCGATGACTAAGGACAGAAGTAAAGACGGGTCAGGGTTCGGACGTCTCGAGATCCGAGAGTATCGGAAGCTAAGCAAAAGTCCACCCGAAGGACTGGGTGGCAACCGTCTCCTGAAGGGAGTAGGTGAAAGGCGCATTCTCGGGGGTGGAAACTTGCGTCGGTTCGACCTAGGGTTTCGTGGAAATCCGAAGACAAAACCAAGTCCTTAAGGTTAAGAATGCGTGTATGCTTGCCTTGTATTTATGTATCTTGCAGGTACCAAGAATGGAAGACAAAGCAGGCAAACTGGGCTGGAAACTAAGAGGCCAGGCACCCCCAACAATAGGGGCGCCCAACAGCATTCAGGCGCGCCCATCAATAGGGGTGCCTGGCTCAAAGAACAAAATAGCAATTTCGTGAAGATGGCAGAATAGGCTTCCATTCAGGCGCTCAGGATGATACAGGCGCCCAAGTTGAAAGTTGTATTTGCTGTTTCGAGTTCGAAGCAGAGATAAGCTTTCACACAGGCGCCCGGGTGGTCCAGGGCACCCTTGTCAAAGGTTTTATCAGCTGCGATGAGTTCGGCACGGAGATAATGTTTGACCAAGTCCATAGGGACGCCCCCATCATCACAGGTGCCCATATGAAGCCTATAAAAGGAGCTTCGACCCCTCAGCTTGAAATACAACTTTTCAGAATGATTCTAAGCTCTCTGACTGATGACAATGTGCTAAAGATGAGGTTCTGCGACCGGGAGACTCCAGGAGGAAGTGCGCGACACTTCGGAGGTCCAGATCGACCGAGGCTTCGACCTTAATCATTTTGGTTTGCTTTAATTATTCTGCATTTAATTTTCTATATTTGTGATTGTAATTATTGCACTGTAAGACGGGTTCTCCACCTCTGGAAAGTCCGAAAAGGAGACCAATAGTGGACGGGTGTTCCCGTGGATAGGCCTTGGATGTACTGGCCCTGGGGGGTTGGGAACCAAGTAAAAATCCTGCGTGCAATCTGTTGTTTGTCGTCTTTTTATTTTTCTATTTTCCGCTGTGCTACTAACGCTTTGATTAGAATGATCGAAAGTTTACGATTTTCCGCGACATGTTTTCGGTCGATATTCACCCCCCCCTCTATTGACGGCACTGATCCTACAAGTGGTATCAGAGCCTGACCGCTCTTCATCGGACTAACCGCCAATGGAGCAAAGACGCCAGGAGTTGAGGGGGAGCCCAGGGGTGAATCAGGTATAATTATATTTAAATGCCAAATTTTAAATTCTATATTATATGCTTCACGTGCAGGGAGAGAGAGCACTATAAAAGTCAGTGCCCTACTCATAAGAATCGTTCCTCACCGACAGCAAAGGAGGCACTAGCGCCCGAAATCCGGAGGAACAAGGACCACATCAGATGCTTCAAATGCGAGAAATACGGACACTAGAAAAATAAGTGTTCGGCAAAGGTATGTAAAATTTATGTTCCGAAAATTTTTAAATTTCCTGCACTTTCTTATGTAAATTATTTAGATAATTTTTCTAAAAACTTAAATTATGTAAATATGCAAATTAATGTCTTGCATGATCAACTAGATAATGTAGACAGTAATAAATGATCAAAAATTAACTCTTTAATTATCAATATCAATAAATTAATCTATAAAATTAATTCTGAATTTCCTAGGGATAATGCTGAAATTAATTCTTAAATTAATCTTAATTTTATTCTGAAAATAGATTTGATAATTTTACTGTTATTACTGATTTTAATTCTGAAAATAGATTTGATAATTTTACTATTATTACTTATTTTAATTATGAAAATAGATCTGATAATTTTACTGTTATTATTGATTTTAATTCTAAAAATAGATCTGATAAAATTACTAAAATTAATACTAAAAATTCTGACAATTTTAATTCCGATAATCCAGAAATTAATTCTGAAAACCTTAAGGATAACTCTGAATTCAAATTCGAAAACCTTAAGGATAACTCTGAATTCAAATTCGAAAACCTTAAGGATAATTCTGAATTCGAATTTGAAAATCTTAAAAAATATTCCAAAGGATAATCCTGAAACTAATAAAAAAATTATTGAGGATAATTCTAAGGATATTTCTGAGGTTAATGGAGATGAAATCTTCCTAGATGATAATTTAATTATCAAATCTCTAGATAATATTGAAAATTATTACAAAACATTAACTAGTGGCCCAAATTACTCCACTTATGTTGAGGGATGTGATTTTGAGGATGAGGAGGAGATGCAATTTTCTGAGATCAAGGCCATAGTCAATAAAAATCACAAAGATTCAAATAAACCTGAATTATTGGAAAAACTTGAAAAGATAAGTAAGGAAGAAGTAGTGGATGAGTCAGAAATATTTGAGATAATGAAGATTATGAACTTAAACCCACAACTATTAGTTAATCATTTCAACCTTAATTATTAAATTAAATCTTAATTAATTTAAATTCAAATTAAATCTTAATTAATTCAAATTCAAATTACATCTTAATTAATTCAACTTAATTCAAATTAAATCTTAATTAATTCAAATTCAAATTACATCTTAATTAATTCAAATTCAAATTAAATATTAATTAATTGAAATTCAAATTAAATCTTAATTAATTCAAATTAATTGAATTAAAATATTAATTAATTCAAATTAATTCAATTTAATTCAATTAAATTCAAATTAATTCAATTAAATCTTAATTAATTCAATTAAATGTTAATTAATTCATAATTAAATTAATTTAATCTTTAACTAATTTAAATTAAAACTTAATTCATATCAAATTAATTAAATCCCAATTAATTCTTAATTAATTCTTAAATAACTTAAACTCAAACTACATAAAATCATACCCAAACCACAATAATTAAGTTAATAAAATTAAATATGTCAAAGTGGGTTGACATATTCGCGGGTTCACACGACATGTATCAAATCGGAATTTGATACATTATTAGAAACTTAAATAAAATGATTTGAATTGTTTGACTCATGCATAACTGTCATGTCATGCATCTGCTATTTTTTTTTCAATTTATGTCATGTTATTCATGTTCAATTTTATGCATAATTTAGAACGGCTATAGAAAAAAAATAGTTGAAACTTAAACAACCTAGTATTAGGCGGAGGTGAGATGATAGTACGTTAGGGAAACCCTTCTAATAAGATCAAGTATATTCTACTTGGTCTGTTTAGTCTGGTGGAACTAGCCGAAGCTACCGATCCAAAATCTAAGCTAGTTAGACAAAAATCTTTCAAGGAGTAACTTGAAGATGAATTTTCTATAAAAGCCTTTGTCAAGGAAAGGATTGATGATCCAATAAGGCTACGACCAAAGAAGGCCTTGTGCCTCGCCAAGACCTGGAAGCCAATTACTGAAAATCAAATTCACTTTACTATTGTTAGATTTGAATCTAACATAAGTTTCAATTAAATCTTAGATTTAATAATAAATTAAAGAAAATAATTCAAGCATCTCACAATGCACCCATAAGGCAACCATGATTGTTGTATTGAGACATCTAAATTGGGTGAGATATTAAGGACTAATAAATTGAAAAATAGTTTTCAAAATAGTTTTTCAAAATTGTTAGGATATTTTTCTAAAAATATATTTTCAAAATAGTACTTCAACATAATAATTTTTTTATGGAATTCATGCTTGTCTAATTGGTATACATATTATACATTTTTCAAAAGTATATCTTTTCAAAAATTCGTTGACTCACACAATTAGACACAAGCCTCTTAGGTCAATACTAAAGTTCCTTAAGGCACTTAGAGTCAAACGGTATTGGATGCAGGGGGAGTATTTTATTCTTTAAAAATATTTTTCAAAAATTATGCCTTAATTTCTATCACATATGTTTTCGAAAAAGCTTATACTTTAAAAATTATCTTCTTTCCAAATTTTAGTTTCAAAATTTATCTACCTGAAAATTATCGTTCATTTGATTTTGATAAACTCTAAAGACATAGGGGAAGGTCCACTTCATGATCTACAAGGACTCCTAGGATGTGTCAAATTTAGGGGGAGTCTAAATCAAATGAAGATTTTCTGACAAGTTTTTTTGGCAATTATTTGTTGTGAATTATCAAATAATTCTTGTGGTATGAACCAAACCTTGAGGACTTAGAGGAAGAGTACTTGTGGTCAATAAGCTTCCTAGGACTGGGTCAAGTTAAGGGGGAGGTCAAATTACAAAGAATTATTTAATATATTTTCATGCGCGCGTTGCATTATTAAGTCATGTTTGAAAATATAATTTTTCTTCAAAGTACTGTTTTTAATCATGTTAAATCTCTATCACTTTCAAAATAGTTTTTCCTTGGGCTTGAGAATTTCCAGGACACTTAGAAAAATGTCCTTGTAGTTAACAAGGTTTCCTAGGATTGTGTCAGACTGGAAAGGAAACCAAGTCAAGTAAAATATTATATTTTCAAAATTATATTTTTCTATGTACTTTCAAAATATAAGTCAAGTAATACTTTTTACAAAACTTACATTTTTTTAAAAAAATACTTATATTTTCTGAAAATGCATAATATTTTTCAAAAATACTTATATTTTCCAAAATTGCAAATATTTTTTAAAAATTACATAATTTTGTTCAAAAGTATTTTCATGGTTCTCAAAAACTCAATACATCTCAAAAGTACTTGCATATTTGAAAATGATCAAAATATTTTTCAAAGGTACAGATATTTCTTCAAATACTAGCATGTTTGAACAAACATTTTTTTTGTGAAAATGTGTTAAGGAAAAAAAGGGGGTCTTTCAAGAGTATTTTCACAACATTTCTTTTAAGTATTTGCTTGCTAAAATCTTTCTAAAGAAATTTTTTTTCAAATCAAACATTTTCCTACAAATACAAAATATTTTTCAGAATTGTACAATATTTTTCAAAAAAATTTTTTGGAAATTTAAGTACCTAGTTTTACTATGCTTCCAAAAATTATACTAAGTACTTTCAAAAGAACATCTTTTATTGTTGGTGCAAGTATTCTTGGTTTTTTTTTGATGTATGACAAAGGGGGAGAGATGCGGCTTAAGCTAGAAATAAATTTTTACTCTCTTACCAAAGGATCAAAAATAATCAATGGGGGGGGGGGGGGGAGAGTGAGAGGAAGTTTTCCCCAGTGGATCAAAATGGATTTTCAAAACCTAGATAATTCTTTTCATTTGATCCCAAGAGTTAAAATTTCGCCCTTTCAACCAATCTAACTTAAGATATTGTCAAACATCAAAAAAGGGGAGATTGTTGGTGCAAGATGCATCAGTGATGTCCACCTCTAAGTGTTTTAATGTTTGACAATATACTTAAGCCAGTGATACATTGAACAAAGGAAGGGGAGTTAAGAGAGGAGTAACAAAATGAACCAAAGTCCTAGTAAACCTAGGCAATAAGTCTTGGTTCGAAGAATTGGGCTCTAAGTCCTAATCATGGATTGGGCACTAAGTCCTAATCATGGATTGGCACTAAGTCTTGATCATGGATTGGGCACTAAGTCCTGTCAAAGGGTTGGGCACCGAAGACCTGCTCGGAAGGTGGGCACTAAGTCCTAGTCGAGGACTGGGCAAGAAGACCTGGCCGAGGTTGGGCACCGAAGACCTGGTTCGAGGAATTGGGCATGAAGACCTGGCAAAGGGTTGGGCACCGAAGTCCTGGACTTAGGGTTTGGCCACGAAGTCTTGGTCCGAGGGACTGAGCAACATAGCTGAACGATGACTAAGGACAGAAGTAGAGACGGGTCAGGGTTCGGACGCCTCAAGATCCGAGAGTATTAGATGCTAAGCAAAAGTCCACCTGAAGGACTGGGTGGCAACCGTCTCCTGAAGGGAGTAGGTGAAAGGCGCATTCTTGGGGGTGGGAATTTGCGTCGGTTCGACCTAGGGTTTCATGGAAATCTGAAGTCAGAACTAGTCCTTAAGGTTAAGAATGCATGAATGTTTGCCTTGTATTTATGTTTCTTGCAGGTACCAAGAATGGAAGACAAAGCAGGCAAACTGGGCTGGAAACTAAGAGGCCAGTCACCCCCATCAATAGGGGCGCCTGGCTCAAAGAACAAAATAGCAGTTTCGTGAAGAAAGCAGAATAGGCTTCCATTCAGGCGCCCGGGATGATACAGGCGCCCAAGTTGAATGTTGTATTTTCTATTTTGAGTTCAAAGCAGAGATATGCTTTCACTCAGGTGCCCGGGAGGTCCAGGGTGCCCTGGTCAAAGGTTTTATCAGCTGCGACGAGTTCGGTGCGGAGATAAAGTTTAACCAAGTCCATAGGGGCGCCCCTATCATCACAGGCGCCCTTATGAAGCCTATAAAAGGGGCTTCGACCCCTCAGCTTCAAGAACAACTTTCTGGAATGATTTTGAGCTCTCAGACTGACGACAAAGCACTAAAGATGAGGTTCTGCAACCGGGAGGCTCCAGGAGGAAGTGCGTGGCACTTCGGAAGACCCGCCACAGACATAAATGTAGGGTACAAAGAGTTGACTTTATGAATTATCAAACACCAGAATCAACCTTGAAGACAATCAATGGTTGCATAAGTACGTACATAAAGGCAGAAGTCGTATCTCGCAATAGCACATATACAGGGAAAATGATTACACTAAGTCAAAATCAATACAACCGAACTTGTCTCTGTAACGACCCGGAAAATTCTCTCAATATTTTCTTTAAAATATTGATCATGTCTAGATAATTTTCCGAGGGACCTAGAGATATTAGTACAAACCTTAGCCTAGAAATCCATGATTTTTCTCATTTAAATTGAGAAACTAAGTACTAATGGGCCTTATATGGGCTTTTCTAGTACCATGATTATTAGGGAATTTTAGGTAGAATTTAATATAAATATAAATGAATTTTAATTAGGAATATTAGTATGATTATGGGTGAGTTTTAGCATGGTTTCCTATTTAAATTGAGAAGTTAAGTACTAATGGGCATTATATGGACTCCAAAAATAGGTTTTAATTAGGTAGAATTTAATATAAATATAAAAGAATTTTAATTAGGAATTTTAGCATAATTATGGGGGAATTTTTAAGGAATTTTTGAAATAATAGAAAATAAAATAAAAAAAATTAGTGCATGCACCAAGGATTGAACCTTGGAGCTCTTGTATAACCATACATGCTCTAACCAATTCACCTAGCAAGGGAGTGCTATGAGGAAATGAAGTGGATTATGGTTAAGGCTTAAGGGAAAATGAAGAGACACCATGACTCTTCACTTACCCTCCTTGATGAGTTATAAAGAGAAGCATGGGGGGTTACTTCTCTTCTTCCATCAAGTCACCTTTCTTCCTCCCTTCTTCTTCATCCTAGCCGAATACCCCAAGAGGGATTTCCCCTTGGAAAAAGTTCACCTAAGGCTTCATCTCCAAGATCCAAGGCTTTTACAAGGATACAAAGGCTAGGGGTGGTCAAGGAGCAACAAGATCTTCATCCTTCCTTCAAATCTAAGGTCTATAATCAAGATCAACCAATGTAAGACTCCCTCACCTGTGGTATAATAGTTCCTTGTGATTTTTAGCATGATATAAAGTTGGTTTTGGAGTTTGATGTTGAGAAAACTATGTTTTGAACCCTATCATATTCGGCCACCATGGGTTTTTGGTCCATAATGATGTTAAAAATCTAAATCATGTTTTCTAATGTGTTATCATGATGAATATGGGATAAATATAATTTTTAGAGAATTTTTGGAGTACCCTAAAGACCCCTTAGGGTTTGGGACCCTCACCATGATTCTTTGGTTAGGAAAGGGCTTAACCTTTCAAGTATGTACTTTGGGTATCCCCATGATTCAAAAGGAGGTTTAAAGTGAATTGTATGAATTTTCACAAGGTCTTGTGACCCTTGTAAGTTTCGGCCAAGAGGGTTCTAGGGCAAGAAGTTAGGGCTTACCTCAAGTAAGGGGTCCAATGGCCCCTATGGTAGAGTATGGTTGGTGTTTAATGTTTGATTGGGGATTTTATGGAATTTTTCAATGCACCCATGGCCTTGTAGGGTTTCGGCCAGCCCTAAGAAGGAGGCCTAAAGGTTAGGGATAACCCTAATCATGATCCCTAATGGCTTCCCATGGCCTTATAGGTAATGTATGGATGTTCTTTACCTTATGTTATCTTACATGTTAATTGAATGATGGAACCCTCCCTTATAGGTTTCGGCCAAGCAAGGTAAATAGGATTTGGGAGGAGTTAGGGTTTGAAGAATGATGGTTTATACTTATTTATTAAGTATATATAAAGGTTCAAGCATGTGGTAGAAATTAAGTTACCTCTATCCCTAACACTAAGCACCATGTTTTATGTTTTATGTTTATGGTTAGATGCCATGCTTAATAGGGTTTATTTATGAATGTCATGTGTTCTATGCCATGCACTTGAATGGTAGGTAGTATGTTTATGGAAGTCCTACTTATGTATGCTTGGGATGAATACCATGCTTATGTATGAAATGTCATGTTTACCTTATATATCATGATCATGCAAACTCTATGGATTAGGATGATTGCCTATGCAAACATGTCATGTTCAATGAATATAATGTAATGCTTACCTTATATGCCATGATCATGCAAGCACTAGAAATAAGAATGATATTTATGTAAGTAGGTCATGTTCTATGAATGACGATGCATGTTATGTTTATAAATGAAGATGCATGTTATGTTTATGAATGAAAGTACATGCTATGTTTTATGAATAAAGATGCATGCCATGTTATGAATAATGACACGGTCGATGGTCGACGGTAGGACGGTACGACGGTCATGAGGACCGGTAAATGGGCCGGTAGACGGGCCGGGTCGTTACATATGTTATGTTTATGAATGAAGATGCATGCCATGTTTTATGAATAAAGATGCATGCCATGATGTATGAATGATGAAGCATATGAAGTATTTTACTTTATGAATGGGCTTGTATCAGACCGAAGTATGGGTCCAAGGGATGGGCACCTTAAGAACGCCCCGGTTCTGGACTACCGACTATGCTGTCCACGGTTCTGGCACTACCGAAGCTGTGCAACAGGGATGGGCACCTTAAGAACGCCCCGATTCTGGGACTACCGACTATGCTGTCCTTACCCTAGTAGGTCGGGGCTCGCTACCTCGTATTTACTTAGGGATGCGCGCTTATGATGTATGTATGTGGTACAAGTCGGGGACCCCCAATGATGTTATGATTATGTTTAAGTATTTAAAAGTATGATTTTAAAAGTTAAGCATCCTTATGTATATGCATTTGACTCATGCATCCATTCATGATATGCACTTATGCTTATGTTATGATAAGAACCATGCTATGCTTATGTTATGATAAGAACAATGCTATGCTTATGCTATGTTAAGAACCATGCTATGCTTATGATATGATAAGAACCATGCTATGCTTATGTTATGATAAGAACCATGCTATGCTTATGCTATGTTAAGAACCATGCTATGCTTATGTTATGTTAAGAACCATGCTATGCTTATGTTATGTTAAGAACTATGCTATGCTTATGTTATGTTAAGGACCATGCTATGCTCATGTTATGTTAAGAACCATGTTATATGCTTTATGTTTATGTTATGCCATGTATCATGCATGCTAAGAATGTCTCTTTATGTTTATGTTTATGTCATGTATCATGTCATGCTACGAACGTTTATCATGTTTATGTTTATGCCATGCTACGAATGTTTATCATGTCTATGTTGATGCCAAGTATTATGTCATGCTACGAATGTTTATTATGTCATGTTTATGTCAAGTATTATGCCATGCTACGAATGTTTATCATGTTTAGGTTTATGCTATGCTACGAATGTTTATTATGTTTATGTTCATGTCATGTCAAATATATGCTAAGTGATCATAAATGCTGATGTTCTAAGTAGAGCACCAAGTATGTAAATGTTTCATGTGCTCATTATTAAGTGATGAATGGTTTTAGTGAGTAGGAAAGAGTCTTACTAAGCCTGTGTGCTTATAGTCTTATTTCCTTATACCACAGATCACGCAAGGGGACAATAAGGATGCAGCAGGAGGGCAATAAAGCATGTGTGTGGTAGTGACTTGGCCAAGAAACAATATGGTTGCTCGTCTTATGATAGAACTTTACCTTTACTATTTATATGTTTGAATGGTGAGTTATGTGACTCTATGACATGATGTTAAGTATGACATGATATGATGCTAAGTATGAAGTTAATATGTCATGTTCCCATGTCATGATGTTAGGAATGGTAGTAGGTGCATGTAGGTGTAAGTTTAAAGTTTTCCGCTGCATTATGATGTCCACCTGCCCTACTAATGTTAACGTAACGCCGCTTTATGGAAAAAAAAGCGGGCGTTACAGTCTCTCAGGTAAACATCGGGTCGCTCGGGGCCTCGGAAGAAGACCTTTACCTAGTTCAGAGGGCATCTACAGTCAAGGGTCAGTGCCAGAAGGCAGGAGTTGCTCCTTCTTCAGCTTATTGATGGCCCCATGGAATCCTTGCTGTAAGCGCTCCATCACCTGGCCGGCTATAATGGAACGGAACTCCTCCGACTCCAGGAACCTCACTTTGAAGCCCAGCTCGGCCTCCTTAGAGTCAGAAGTTTTGGCTGCCCGAAGGGTCAGGAGCTCGGCCTCAGCAGCTTCGTAAGAACGCCTTAGCCATGCCAACTCGGCAGCCATCTCCGATTGCTCGGACAGAGCCTCTCTGAGCCTCTCTGAGGTGGCCCGCTCGTTCGACCGAGCCTGGATCAGATCATCCTCTAGGACAGAGGCGCGGTCAGTGGCCATCAGGAGGCCAGACTCCACTTGGACCAATAATTGCTTCTCTCTCTCCTACAGCCGATCTCTCTGCTGCGCCACCTGGAGAAGGTCCTCGGTAGCCGACATAGCCTTCTCGAACGCCAAGCGTTCTCTATGCCAGGAATTCTGAAGGGCCTGCTCTTGGTCATGCAAGAGCTTCCGCAGGCGCTCAACTTCTTCGAGAGGAGCTCTGTTGACGCATGCCTGCATCACTCCTGACTGATGCTCCTGATCAGCTACCGCTTCCACCCGCAAGGCTTGATGGAGTAAGGCCTCCACTTGGGGCCCGGAATACAGGCCCCGACCAACTATTACACAATCCTCAACTGCCTGCCATCGCACCGAAAGGCTAATAGTCGAGCAAGAAAATATCCAATGCAATAATAATTCACACCTTCAGGAGTGTCTCCTGAAGACTGGCTAGCGGTCCAGCAGGGGCTCGCACCACTACCCCTTCCAGAGTACTGGGTGTTGGTGCCCCGGTTAGTTTTGATTTGATCCACCAAGTTAGTTAGGTCCTGTTGGTTTTAATCCCTCTGCTAAGTGTGCAGGAACTTAGGTACGGAGGAAGTCGAGCGTAAGACGCAGCGGACGAGAAGGATTGCGAGGGGAAGTGAGCCGACGGGCTCGGTGCAATATGAGGGACGCGAAAGTTGCGGAAGAGTACACCGGTGGACCAAAAAGGACGTGCGCGACGTCCGAGGGACGAGAAGCCTGCCGGAAGCACGTTCGAGGGGCGAAAGGCCAGAGTCGGGTTCGGGTGAACCTAACTCCGGTTGGCCGGAAATCACCCAATCGACGGTTTGACAAAAAGTCAACTAAGTTGACTTTTATCAAGTCAACATCTGACTTGCAATTAAAATAATGGAGTTTTAATTATATTAAAACTTTAATTAAAATTTCAATTTAATTAAAGTTTTTTTAGTAAACTTTCATTTTATTAAAATTGTTTTTTTTGCATGGCTACGTTCGGCAACGTTCGGATGGCAACGTTCAGCTATCAATTAATCGGCAACGTTCGGATGGTCAAAAGGGGCAACGTTCGGATGGTTAAAAGCTTTGTTAAATCCACACGTGGCTGTTTGAGTCAAAACATATCAGATCAAGATGAAGCAAAACTTGAAGACTTGAGAAGCGTTGGTGAAAAGTTGATCCCAAGCACACGTGGAGGGAAGCGTTCATAGGAGCCGATCAATTCAAAAGAGTCGATTAAAAGAGATAAATATTTATCTCTTTTTGAGTTTAAAATCTAGTTGAGATAATCTTAGATCGACGATCAAGATGAAACTCAATCTTGTATCAACGGTCAAGATCATATCACTCAACCTATAAATAGGCTTAGAGATTTAGATTCAAGTAATTCAATTCTTTCTGTAATTTCTTTAAGTCTAAGTGTGCTTCAGTTGTAAGGCTTCTCCGCCACAAGGAGATTTTCTTATTGAGCGTTAACCGTCTTGGAAGCAACGACCAAGTTGCAACCAAGTTTTTCTTAAAGACGAGTGCCCTCTTGTTTTATTTCTTAACCGTCTATTCACCCCCCTCTAGCCGGACCAACCCGATCCTACAAGTGGTATCAGAGCCAGGTTGCCGCAGAAGGACTAACCGCCAACTGCAGCAAATCTCAAGATGATGGTTGGACCAGTGATATACCCGCCTAAGTTTGAGGGGGAGTTCACGGCATGGAAACGGAAGATGCAAGTATTTTTTGTTACTGATTATGAGTTATTAATTATTATGAAAAATGGCTATGCAGCTCCAAAAGATAATGAAAGAAAGATCAAGGATCCTGACTCCTAGAATAAGAAGGAGCAAGTAGACGCAGTTGCTAACGAAAAGGCAGAATTCCATCTGCTAACCGTCCTCCCAGAGCATGATGTCAACCGGATCGGTAAGTACAAATCGGCGAAGGAACTTTGGGAAAAGTTTCTCGAACTGCACGAAGGCACCTCGGAGTCAAAGCTGGCGCGACGAGATGTTCTTCGAAACCGACTAACAAATCTCCGGATAGAAGATGGAGAATCTGTTGCGAGATTGCATGCTAAGGTAAAAGAACTAATCACAAGCCTCGAAAATCTCGGAGAAACGGTGACCAACCGCGATGCACAAAGGTATGCGCTAAACGCATTTCCGAGAACCCCGGAATGGACCTCGATAATCGACGCATATTATATTTCAAAAGATTTAGAGGTAAGTACGTTAGAACAGTTATTTTCTATTCTAGAACTTCATGAATCTCGTTTTGTAGAAAAGAACAGAAAAGCAGACAACGTCACACTGAACACAAGGAAGATCCAACTCGACGAAGAATCTTCAGCAGACGATGAAGAAACAGGACTAGCGGTAAGAAAGTTGTATAAATTCATTAATACTAATCGCTCTAAAAAGGTGTAGAGAAAGAAGAAACGCACGATCCGATGTTACAACTGCAACGAGGAGGGACACCTGAAAGATCAGTGCCCCAAACTCAAGAACCAGCCAAAGAAGAAAAAGGCACTAAAAGCTACCTGGGACGAGACTTCGTCAGATGAATCGGAAGCCGAAGAATTCGTTGGACTTGCACTGATGGAAAGTCACTAAGATGAAGATGAAGAATGTACCTCGGAAGAAAGTAGCAACGAAGGGGAAATCCCTAACTTCGAAACTGACCCGGTAAGTGAGGTATGCCTACTTCCACCTACTCGAATTTACTCTATACTAAAATCTATGCTAAAGTCGATGAATAAATTAGAAATAGCAAACTCTGAATTAAAAGAAAAATTAGTCACTCCATGCTTATCTGATCTATCTGACCAACTGAAAATAGAGAATGAAAATTTAAAAAATTTAGTAGAAAAATTAGAAAATGATATTGCATGTTTAAGAACTAAAAAGAATTTTTATCCTGAAAATCTGAATTGGTATGTTAAAAATCATAGGGGTCAACTTAGAAAAGTGACCAAGAACTATATTCCTCCTAGATTTTTAATTAACCCTGTAGATAGGAACTTATTTTGGGTTCCAAAGTCTATTTTAAGGTGATTATTTTTCTTTCTATTACATATGCGCTTAATTATCTGACATTTTTTTATATTAGGAAATTTAGTTTGATTAATTGTTACTAAATAAAAATTGTATCTCTAACTTTTCCAAATGCATAATCTTATTGTCTATCTACGAAGAATTTTTTTCAGATTTTTTTTAACACGTTTCAAATTTTCATGATTTTATGTTCAAAATTCGAATCTTAAATATTAAAAATAGAAAACAAAGTTATTTTCTCAGATCTGATTTTTTCATGATTTAGATATAATTAAAAGAATTTAATAAAATTTTTATTCAAATATTTGAAGCAATTTTGAATTTTTAAATATTTTTTCTTCAAAAATTCTATTCTGTTGGGTTTTAATTTATTTTTAGACTTGTTGATCGAAT
>JAGFNQ010002862.1:0-37500 GCA_024364735.1 Boesenbergia rotunda
GCAGTTAAAGCGTGCCGTTAATAATAGCTTTTACGGCGAGCCCAATTATGTGCGCTGCGGATAGTATAATTTTTAAACAAACGACGGCGCGCAGGAAAAGTACGCTGTTAATAAACTTATCTGCGGCGCGCAAAATGTGCTGTTAAAACTAAATATTAACGGCGTACAGAGTACGCTGTCAATACTTATTAAAAATGACTCACAAAAAATATACATTATTAATGAAAATTATAAAATAATAACAGCGCATAACATAAGCTGTTAATAATCTTACAATTTAACAATTATTGTGTCTAAACTATTAAACAAATAAAATATCAAATTAAACTTATAAGTTTGATTAAACCTTACCCTTATTATGTTTTAACTTATATATTAAACAAATATTTAAAACGTACCGCTTACCCAAGCCCTAAAATAATTAAACAACCTAAAATAATAAAAACCGCTGGCTTAATTATTTCTCCCCAACTCCTCTCGATATCCCTCACGCCGCTTACCCTTTGCCCTAGAAATCGCCCCATCGCGCTGCCCCTCTCCTCCCGATCTCCTCACGCCGGCGAGCCATCTCCCGGTCTCCTCACACCGGCAAGCCCTCTCCTCCCGATCTCCTCACGCCGGCGCGCAATCGTTATCTCCTCACATTCGCCATCTCACGATCCCCTCACGCAAGTGATCTTCTCACGCGAGGCTTCATCTGCTTGCGATCTCCTTACGCCGGCCTTCATCTCCTTACGCCGGCCTTCATCTTCTCACGCCGGCCTTCATCTTTGCCGTGCGCCACCAGTGCTTCAACAAAGCCCTCTCCACCGGATATCCCTCTCTCTGGTAAGCTCAATCTGGTGAATAAATTTCTGAGATTTCATCTCTGAAATTTATGAAAATTGTTGAATATAGTCTCTGAAATTTGTGAAATTTGTGAAATTTGTTCTGTAATTTGTGAAAATTGTTCTGTTAGGTGTGAAATTTAATCTGAAATTTGTGCTTTTGGTGATCTGTAATTTCATCTTTGAAATTTCAAGCAACTATTTAGCAACTTTAGCAAGTCTTTTCTAGCAGTTAACCTAATGGAATTTAGATATATGCATGGTCATCTCTAACTAAGTTTAAGTCATGCGACTCTTTTGCTAATGTCGGGGAGATTTCCGTTTTATTTCTTACTGTATCACTTTTTGTTCAACATTTTAATTACTTCATAATGTTTTTCTATTAACACTTGGTCTTTGCAAGTTTAGCACCATCAGCAATTGGCAAAGGACAAGCACTTTTTAGGTAATTAAAAAATATAGAGCATCCACTGAAAATAAACATTGAAGAATTTGGAAAAATTTTATTTTATTTTTTTTAAATTGATTTTGGAAAGCACACAATGCGCAAGATATTGATATTGATATTTAGTCATCCAAAGTATGTTCTGAAGATCTTCCTTTCTTGTTAAGCAATGGCTGGTCCATTTTGACTTGTACTGCTTTTAGATTTCAAGAGAACTTCCATTCGCAATTTTATCTTGTGACTTACTTGAGCTATATTGACTGTACTCCAACAATTTAAACTTCTGGTGTGTAGAGGAGGTCAATAGGTTGTTAATTTGTTTTACTTACCTTTATGTCTTATTAATCTTTGGTATTATGCCACTGTTGAGTGGGGTCTCCTTGAAAAAAATGACAATTCTACTATATGGTGTAAGACTGTTAGTACAATTTCATCAAAATCAATCTCTTTACTGATAAAATGTTTCTTCTTAATGCTGAGTATGAGGAGGATATAGTGCAAAAATTGTCTCTTTATGTGAAGTAATATCTTTTCTAAAATATCTCTTTGTGTGAAGTAATATCTTTTCTAGAGCAAAGTTTACATGTTGTGATAGTTTTAAAGCTCACTACATCATACCTCTCTTTATTATAGATATTGTCTTATATCCATATTAGTAAAATTTATTTGTATTTGGTTGTGTTTAATTTTTTTTTTCTAGGACTAGTTATATATGTATTTCTCTATATTTAAGCATTGGATTGGAACTTTTATGTTAGAGTTTTGATTTTTTACAAAATGGATAAGGAATGGATGTTTTTACCTTCAAGACTTGTACCCGAGTATGAAGAAGGGGTTCAAAATTTTCTTACTCAAGCTAGGAATTATGCCAAAACACGTGAAGTAATATTATGTCCTTGCAAGCATTGTAAAAATAAGAAGTATATGAAATTTGACCAAGTGTATGAGCACTTAATTATTAAGGGCATCGATCCTTCTTATACTAGTTGGGTCTTCCACGGTGAAAGTTATACCTCACAATTTCAAGGCGAAGGTAGTTTGAGAGGAGTTCAAGCAACGGATGATAAAAGTAGAGAGGAATATCATTTATATACGAATGCTGCTTTGCTAGAAGAAAGGGTTGGACACACCGAATCAAAGACAACAGATAGTGGGTTTGTTGATTTATTAGAAGATGCAGATACTCCTCTCTACCCTGGTTGTACAACTTACACAAAGTTATCGGCAGCCATCACATTATACAATTACAAGTCTACTAATGGTCACACCGACAATAGTTTCAATGAGCTCCTTAAGATCTTAGGTGGCATGCTTCCTGAAAAAAACATACTTCCAGAAACTGTTTATTCAATGAGAAATCTATTGAAACCATTTGATTTAGGATACGAGAAGATTCATGCTTGCCCAAATGATTGTTGTCTATTTAGAAAGGAGTTTAAAGATTTGGAGTCATGTCCAAAATGCGGTTCCCCAAGATGGAAGGTAGACAAAATCACCACCAAAGTTCGTAAAGGAGTTCCTGAAAAGGTACTACGGTATTTTCCCGTGATACCAAGATTGAAAAGGATGTTTACACTAGAAGAAAAGGCTGAAGACTTGATTTGGCACTTCAACCACAATAGTCAAGATCATATGATGCGTCATCCAGTTGATTCAGTCGCTTGGGATACAATAAATCATAAGTGGCCAGCTTTTGCATCAGATCCTAGAAATCTCTGTCTTGGTCTTGCAACAGATGGATTCAACCCTTTTGGTGACCTTAGTTCCAGATATAGTTGTTGGCCGGTTATTTTGGTAAATTACAACCTTTCTCCATTAATGTGCATGGCGAAAGAAAATCTTATGCTGACATTACTGATTCCAGGCCCAAAGCAACCAGGAAATGATATAGATGTATACTTGGCACCCCTTGTGGAGGATTTGAAAGAGTTATGGGACACAGGTGTAGAGGCTTATGATGCATTCACCAAATCAATGTTCAATTTGAAGGCTATTTTGATGTGGACGATTAATGATTTTCCAGCTTATGGAAATCTATCTGGATGTGCCACAAAAGGGAAAGTTGGTTGCCCAATATGTGCGGAAGACCTATGTTCAACGTGGCTTAAGTATAGTAGAAAGTTTGCATACTTAGGCCACAGGAGATTTCTTGCTCCTGATCACCCGTTTCGTCAGAAAAAAAAGTGGTTTAATGGGAAAAAAGAGAGAAAGGGAAAACCTAGACCTTTGACCGGGTTACAAATTCTCAATGCAGTAAAAGACATTAAAAATGATTGGGGTAAAGTGCACAAACGTCAGACTATCAGTACTTATCAGAAAAAGAGGAAGACACAGGATAGTTCAAAAAAAGTACAAAAAATAGTTCAACTGTGGAAGAAAAAGTCAATTTTTTCGATTTACCATACTAGAGTGTAAGTTATTGAGCATTCTATTTATTTATTTTTAATTATTTATTTTATTCCTTAACTAATACTATGAAATGCCTTTATGTGTTTAACTTATAGGGGCTTCTGTTACGTCATAACTTAGATGTCATGCATGTTGAAAAGAATGTCTGTGAGAATATCATAGGCACATTGTTAAATATGAAGAAAAAAAATCCAAAGATGGTGTTAATGCTCGGAAAGATTTGATGCACTTAAAAATTAGAGAAGAATTGCATCCTCAAGAAAAAGGCGAAAACATGTATTACTTACCAGCTGCACCTTACACATTGTCTAAAAAAGAAATGGATGTATTTTGCTCTAGGTTGAAGAAAATAAAGTTACCTGATGGATACAGCTCAAATATTGGTAATTGTGTTTCTTTAGAAGAGCGCAAACTTATTGGGCTGAAATCTCATGATTGTCATGTTCTAATGCAACAACTGCTATCAGTTGCATTGAGAAATCTCTTACCGAAAGGTCCACGCAATGCTATATTTCTGCTGTGTGCATTTTACAATGAATTATGTCAAAGAGTATTAGACAGGAACCGTTTAGAACAACTTGAGGAGAATATTGTTGAAACTCTATGTATGTTGGAAAGGTATTTTCCTCCTGCTTTTTTTACCATTTCAGTACATTTAACAATTCATTTAGCTAGAGAAGCTCGCTTGTGTGGACCAGTCCAATTCCGCTGGATGTATCCATTTGAGAGGTAATAAATATTATACAACGAATCACATTTTGTTATCATCACTTCTTTCATCTCATTTTATTTTGTTATTTAGATTTATGAAAACACTTAAAGGTTATGTGAAGAATCGAGCAAGGCCAGAGGGTTGCATATCTGAGTGTTACATCGCAGAAGAAAGGATGCGATTTTGTAGTGCTTATATAAAAAAGTTTGCTAGTATTGGTGCCTATTCTTATCGGAATGCAGATTTAGAGAATGGATTGAATGTGGAAGGTCGCCCAATTTCCCAAGGAAAAGAAAAGATTTTAGAAGACCATGTGTTGCAAGCCGCACATCGATATGTGTTGTTCAATACTGCAGAAATTGAACCTTACTTACAGTAAGTATAATTAATTGCAAACCCTATTAGTTAATCTTGGTCTAGTATATAATTTGTATATTCTAATATTCGCCCTTCAATGATTTTAAATAGGATGCACATTGAGGAGCTTAAACAAGTAGATCGTCATTATATAAGGAATGAAATGTTGTTACAAAAACGACATATGGAAACATTTGCTCAATGGTTATCAAAACATATTCCTGATAACTCTTCAGGCCGAATTCAATGGCTAGCAAATGGTCCAAGAAAGCAGGTTATATCTTATACAGGTTATATTATAAATGGCCATCGATTCCACACAATTGATGTTGGAAGGTCGACTCAAGATAGTGGTGTTTCAATTGAAGCTGATACTGTTTGTCAATCTACTACTGATGATTATTCACATTCAGTTGGAAGGCTATCATATTATGGAATTATACGAGATATTATTTTACTAGATTACTATTCTTTCAAAGTGCCTGTCTTTAGGTGTGATTGGGCCAATCATGTAACTGGTATTAAAATGGAAGATGGTTTTACCCTGGTCAACTTACATCAAGGACTAAAAACTTTTGAAAGTGATCCTTTCATTTTAGCATCACAAGCAAAGCAAGTGTTCTATTCTAGGGACAATGATGAATCAAATTGGTATGTGTTGCTAAAAGCACCGCCTCGTGGTATCCATGATATGAATTTGATTGAAGAGGATGCCTATATATCATCAACCCCTCTAGATGTCTCTAGACTTGAGATTAACATTACTGAGAATGAACCATATGCTAGGAATGAGTGTGAGGGAATTGATGTGATTGATCAATGACTTAAATTTAAAGGTGAAAATTTTATAGTTATTTACTTCATTTAATAAATATATTTCATCATTGATAATGTCATATTGTAAATGAGCAGGTCATTCAAAAGATGCGAAAAAATTACAAAAAACTCATAGATGAAATTCAGGTAATATTGTTTTGAAGCCTTTAATTTTTGGTTTATTGTAATAAAGTGCACTCATACATTTCAATATTGTTATGCTATTTTGCAGGAAAATATAACTTCTAATAGTCCACATAATCCATCACAAGATTTGTGCGGTAAGGAGGTACTTGATGATAAAAAAACTGATAAGAAAAAGGGGCGAGGTTTATCAAAGTTGAATGTGGTTAGTGGCCAACAAAAGCCTAAAGAGCTACAGCGTAATGAGTTTGGACAACCCATTGGAGATAATTCGGTGAAGTACGCTTCTTTTCTGGGTTGCATGATAAAGGAATTTGTGCCATACACATTAGATGGATGGAATGACGTAGACGAAGAAGTGAAGAATAGGATGTGGAGTTGTCTTCAGGTAAAGATAGGACCTTGAGACTTAGATTATTTGCTTTGATTCTTTATTGGTTTGTATTTGTTACACTTTTTTTCATTGTAAACATATTTGCGCTTTGAATCTGCAGATGAATTATAATGTTGAGGACTGGGAGAAGAAATCAATTTTCCAAAAGTTGGCTAAGTTGTGGCGTGATAGAAAATCAAAACTACAAATACTTATACGAGAAACAAATGTTGGCCCAGTGTCTTCACGAAATCTTAGTCTTTTGAAGCCTGAATTTATGGATCAAAATCAATGGGGATTGTTTGTGAAGAAGACACTATCACCTGCCTTTCAAGTAAGTATTAATTAACAAATCTTTCAAGTAAGTATTTATTATTTTTAGCATCTAATTGCATCCTTAATTTCCGCCATTAATTCACGCAGAGAGCACCAAGCTCCCTGCTGTGTTTAACTCAGCCTGCTGTGTTTAACACAGTCGGTCAAATCCTTTAGTTGTCAACATGCTGTGATGAATGTCAACATGATTCGTTTATTTCTTTGCTATCTTCTACAAAGCTGTGTCAAATCCTTTAGTTGTCCAAGCTTTAGTTGTCCAAGCTGTGTCAAATCCTTTAGTTGTCCAAGCTTTAGTTGTCTCAAGTTATATCACATGATAAATCTGTCACCATGCAAATGTTTTTTTTTTTGGCATCGTTCAGTCACATGATTTCCCTTAGCATGATAAATCTGTCCAAGTTGTGTCAAATCCTTTACTAATTGTTTTTTTTTGACATGATATATCACCATGCAATTCTTTGCTATTTTTTTATTTGTTTCTATATTCCCTTGTTAAGTAATTATTATCTCTTTTGATTCTCAGGAAAAAAGTGCAAAATTCAGAAAAATGAGAGAAAATCAAGACCACATTCACACAATGAGTCGTAGAGGTTATGCTCGTTTGGCTGACATGATGGTACAAATTATTATTAATTAAATTTTATTAAAAAGTTTACAAATACACTTAATTAGTAATAGCTAATTGTTATGCTAACAATTTTTATATGTCTTATACTTGAGGAAAAAACAAGTCCAGCAGATATACCAATTACAAGATCAAAAGTTTGGATTGAAGGTCACAAGAAAAAAAATGAAGAACCTAGTAGTCAAGCTGTTGGAGAGAAAATGGTAATAAAATGATTTATTTAAGATTTTTAGAATTTGCATAAAAAAAAGTCAAATCAAATTTATTATTTTATGTAAAAAGTTGTCTCGTTTTTTGCAGAAAGCAATAGAAGAGTGTCCACCTGAATCTCACAATACAACTAATATTACTGATGATGCTATTAGTATTGTATTTGGCAAGGAACCTCGAGGTAGAGTACGTGGAATGGGCTTTGGAGTTACACCATTGAAAGTTGGAGCTTCAATACAACAAAATGGAACTGTTAAACGACTTGAAAGTACAGTAAATAACCTTCAACAAGAGATGCAAGAAATGAGGCTCCTATTTTTTCAAAATATGAAGCAACAAAATGAGCAAGAACAGGTTAGTAAATAACAACATAAGATAAAATATGAAATAGTGGTTATGATTGTTTTATTTGAGTATTTATATTCTTATCATACCTCTTATGATGGTTTTATTTGGCATAATTTGTTTATAAAATTAGGTTGCTAGTGCTGGCATTGGTAGCGGAATTGGAAATGATGTTGGCGGCGATAGTCGTGGGAAAAAAAGTGGTAATGTTAACCAACATCTAACTATAGCTCAGGTAATTATTTTGATTATGTCTTTTAAATTAAATTTTTGTTATAAAAATAGGTATAATAAATTAATAACTTTGTATTATTATGCAGTCAAAAATGAAGGATGTGAGTCATGAAGATATTAGCGAGAATACTAAGTGTAAGCTACTTCATTGGTCTATTGATGGAGTTGTTGCAGAAGGTCGAATTGCTTCTACAAATCCAAAAGCAAAAGTGCATCATGTTCTTCTTGGTGGTTCTTGTTGGAAAGTTTGGGTTGATAGAGTTTTGGTGGAGAAGGTGGACCTAATTCGACCAAATGATGAAATGCTTTTTCTTGAGGATGCAATAGGAAGTACAGTTGCTTGGTTATCTAAGTTTATTGTTTTGTATGACTGATATGTACTCTACTTGAGGAGAATATACTTTTTTGTAGGCAAGAAATTATCTACTAAGTGAATTTTTGCTAGTACTTTGGATGGTTTGCTTAAGTGTGATATTTATGGTTAAATGTCATAATATAATTAGTTGTTTGAGTTTGGGTTATATAATATTGTATTTGTGTGTGGTATTATGTATGTGGTATAATTTGTGTATGATATTTATATGTCGTATTTGAATATCGTAATTGTAATGCATGTTCCATGTTGTGCATGCTCTTAACCGCAACATGCGGCACGCGTTGCGAATCTAATTGATAGTTCTTATCTGCAGCTCATGGCGCGCGCTGCAATTGATAATAATCGCAGTGCGCAATGAGAACTTGAATAATATTAATCGCAGCACACAATGTGTGCTGTGAATAATATTAATCGCAGCACACAATGTGTGCTGTGAATAATATTAATCGCAGCACACAATGTGTGCTGTGAATAATATTAATCGCAGCACACAATATGCGCTGTGATTAAGAATAATCGCAGCACACAATGTGCGCTGTGAATACTATTAATCATAGCGCACAAAGTGCGCTGCGATTATTCTTAATCGCAGCGCGTGTTACGCGCTGTAGATATTCTATTACTTTTAACAGCATGCAGTTATGCAGCATGCAATGCGCGCTGCGAATAGCAAAATTGTAAGCTGCGAAAAGTCATATTTGTTGTAGTGATTATAAAAAACCATGTCAAATACTTAATGAATGGATCCATTAAACGTTTATGCTAATGCTAGGCTGTTCCCCGAAAGGAACGCGTTGCAGGATCCGACTGTAATGTCTCGGCAAGGATCGTTACATCTCCAGAACTCAGGTGTAGTACTAAATATGCAAGGGTTCACGTAGTAGGGTCCGACTGTAACGTCTCAGCAAGAACTGCTACATCTCCATGAAAACTTGAGTGTAGTGTTAATTAGGCAAGAGTTTTCACACCATAGGTGGGATAAGAATAAACATTATAAGAAAAGTAATAGTCTGAAATTTGGAACATGAAATATAGGAACTCTTACTGGTAAAACAATGGAGATAGTAGATACGATGATTAGGAAAAAAAATAGTATCTTATGTGTGCAAGAGACAAAAGAGTAGGCGAGAAAGCAAAATGATAGAGAACTCGGGTTGTAAGTTATGGTACATATGAAAGAGTAAAATAAGAAATGGAGTAGGTATTTTTGTAGATAGTTCTTTAAAAGATGAAGTTATTGGAGTAATTAGAAAAAGGGATAGAATTATAACTCTCAAGATAGTAGTGGCGAAAGAAGCTGTAAACGTAATTAGCATATATGCACCTCAAGTAGGATTAGATGAAGAAACCAAATTAAGATTTTGGTGTGATTTAGATGAGTTATTACAAAATATTTCGCCAAATGAAATGATTTTAATATGAGGTGATCTAAATAGACATATCGGAGTGAAAAATGAAGAATGTGAGAGGGTACATGGGAGTTATGGGTTTGGAACAAGAAATAAAGAAGGAAAAACTATATTGAATTTTGTGATAGCATATGACCTTATACTAGCTAATATATTTTTTAAGAAAAAAGAACACTTGATCACATTCAAAAGTGAAAATAATTATGGGATCGGTGGCGTCGATAGAGGGGGTTGAATATTGACTCATAAATTTGCTCGAAATCTTATCGTTCGTTTGTTCGTTCTTTCTATCAAGAGAGTTAGTACGCAACGAAATAATAAATAAGAACGAAAAGACACAACAATAACACGCGGAATTTACTTGGTTCTCAATCCCCCAGGGTCAGTACGTCCAAGGCCTAATTACGGGAAGTGTTCGTTCACTAATGGTCTCTTTTTCGGAAGTTTTCCGGAGGCGGAGAAACCTGTCTTACAGTTTAAGTACAAGCACAATAATAATAATGAATTACAACTTATAAATAAATGCAAACCAAACAAAAGATGACGATCCCGACCAATCCGGAACTCCAAAGTGTCACGCACTTCTTTCTGGAGCCTCCTTAATCGCAGAGCTTCATCTTTGCATTTTTTTTCTTTGTAGAGAATGAGTAATCGGATGTGAGAGTTGATCTCCTGAACTGAGGGGTCAACCCCCCTTTTATACACTGTATTTGGGCACCCTAGAGGCCATTGAGGCGCCTCACAAGTGGTCAAACTCGATCCAGCCAGTGAACTCATCGCAGGGATAAAAATCAACATCTTATGCGCCTGGGTTGATGGAGGCGCCTGGGAGCTGACGTGGCGTGTCCAACGAGCCACCTGCTGAAAAACCACTTTCGGCGCTTGATTCCATTCAAGTGCCTGGGTTCTCGGGCGCCTGGGTTCGCAGCAACCAACTCCTTTCGGCTTGTAACCAGGGTTAGTCCAAGAATACAATCAATGTATGCATGAATAATAGCTAGAGCTTTCTTGGTTCAGACTTTAGATTTTAAATGAAATCCTAGGTCGAACCGACGCCTACTGTTCTCTTTCCTGGGGAACGCGTCTTCATCTACTCCACTCTAGAGAAGTTACCTTTTGTCAACCGGGACCTCCGGTTGGACTTTTGCTCTGCCACCAAGACTCTCGAATCTCGAGACGTTCGATCCTTGACTCGTATCTACTTCTGTCAGTAACCCTCGCTTGGCTAAGTCTTTTGCCTGATCCTCGACCAAGACTTCGTGCCCAATTCCTCGAACCAGGACTTCAGTGCCCAACCCTCGGCCTGGTCTTCGTGCCAAATCTACGACCAGGACTTCATGACTAATTCCCTGAACCAGGACTTCGTGCCCAACCCTCGGTCAGGTCTTCGGTGCCCAGCCCTCGGCCAGGACTTCGTCCACCTAACTTCACTCATTAGGACTTAGCTTAACTCATCAGGATTTCGTCCACCTAGCTTCACTCACTAGGACCCAACTTCACTCACCAGGATTTCATCAACCTAGCTTCGCTCACAAGGATTTGGTGCCTCGATAAGAACTTCTTTGCTAGTCATCTTAATCCTAACTAAACTTCTTTCTGCCAAATATCAAGTCATGTTTGACTCAGTCCAGATATGTTTAATCATTCTGCCAAACGTCAAGTCTTGTTTGGCTTATCCCTTAATCAAACTGACCAACCTTGGGTTCTCTGCCAAACATCAGATCCTGTTTGGCTAACCCTTGTTCTAACTGACCAAACCTCGGTATATTGTTGTGCATGTCAGATCTAGGTTTGATCACTCTGCCAAATATCAAGTCATGTTTGGCTAACCCTTGGTCAACCTAACAAACCCTGGGTACTAAATACTTTTCCAAACATCAGGTCCTGTCTGTCTAACCCTTTGGTCAAACTGATCAAACTTGAGTTTACCCTACCAAACATCAGGTCATATTTGGCTTAACCCTTGATCACTTTGATCAAACATTGGTATATTGTCAAACATCGAAAAACTAGAGATTGACTGTTCATGTCTGATCCTTTTTACACCAACAATAATAAATCACAAATTGACTTTTTTATGATTAGGAAAAGAGATAGGAAGATTTGTAAAGATTATAAGGTCATCCCTGGAGAAAGTTTAACTACCCAACATAGATTAGTAGTGTTGGATATATGCTTTAATCATAATATCAATAGAGGAAAAATATACATGACTCCTAGAATTAAGTGGTGAAAGTTAAAGGATATGGGAAGCAAAACATATTGAAGGAGAAGGTAGAAATACAAGTATTAGATGAAATATACGGTGACACTAATACGACATAGGATAAGATGGTATCAAAGTTGAAAATACTAGCTAAGGGTGTACTCGGTGAGACACGTGAAGGAGTAAATGCTAGCTAAGGGTGTAAATCCCTACCTTTTTACACTAATCATGGATGAACTCACTGGACACATTCAAGATGCAGTACCATGGTTCTTGTTGTTTGCAGATGATATCGTTTTGATAGATGAGACACGTGAAGGAGTAAATGCTAAACTAGAATCTAGGCGGGAAACACTAAAAGTGAAAGGTTTTAGACTTAGTAAAGTAAAGACAGAATATATGGAATTTAAGTTTAGCAATATTAGGCGTAATAAGATAATTGTTAAGATAGAAGATGACGAGTTGTCTAAAATTGAGAATTTTAAGTATTTAGGATCATTTTTGCAATGTGATGGAGGGACTATGAGAGATGTCTTACATAGGATATAAGCAGAATGGTTGAAATAGAGATTATCGTCGGGTGTTTTATGTGATCATAAAGTACCTCTAAAACTTAAAGGGAAATTCTACAAAACGACAGTTAGACCTACTATGTTATATGGTGCTGAATATTGGGCTATGATTCTGGCACATGAGTAAAAGATGAAAGTTATAGAGATGAAGATCTTAAGGTGGATGTGTAGACATACGAGGATGGACAGAGTAAGGAATGAGAGCATTAGAGAGAAAGTCAGAGTTGCATCTATTGAGGAAAAACTTTGAGAGACACGTTTGAGATGGTATAGACATGTACTTAGACGATCAATAAATGCCCCCTGTTAGGCGATGTGAAACTATGATAAATTCGCACATTAAACGTGGGAGAGGAAGACCAAAAAAGACTTGGTTGACAAAAATAAAACAAGATAAATTTTATTTAAATATATATGATGATATAATAGGGGACAAAGTCTAATGGTGTAGAAGGATCCATATAGACGACTCCATTTAATGGGATAAAGTTTAATTATTGTTGTATTATTATGATAATAAAAGGCATGCATTATGTCGTCGAAATATGATTCTTTCTTGACATTTCAAACTATCATTATATCCCTAAATTAACTTTTTTTAAGTTAGTATTTATATTTTATAACGGTACCGCCAAGTTCTCTAAAAGGACTCTAACTTCTCTAAGAGATAACCCGGCGTCATTTGAATAATTCTCTAGACTCAGTCGACTCCAATCACTTTTTGAGTTGGGAAAATGCCACGTATAATCTCCTTTGACCAACTCAAAGGCCTCCTATGTCAGACGGGATCCTATGTCAGACGGGATCCTCTGTCCTAGAGAATCTCTGTCTCACCTATCCCATATTCGTTAGCGACGACCGGCAAATCGTCCGATCGTCGATCGAATATCATCGATGATTTTTTATCGTCGTCCCGAATTAAATGATATCCTGAAAAAATAATGAACCGGTTGGAATCGTCGCAATTGCAATCTCACTGAATTCGACGGTGAATCCGACAAGATTGCAATTGCGGTGACCCCGACGGATTCACCATATCCACCAGAGTATAGTTTTGTTCGGGGCGGCGGTCAAAGGCTACCGGTGGTGTTCGATCGACGATCAGACGATTCGTCGGCCGTCGTCGATGAGTGAGACATGCGGGACAGAGGGTAATGTGGGATAGAGGATCTGCCCCCTCCTACGTGGAATGTAGGTTGACCGAATCCATATTATTAACTTTCATATCATTATAAATATAAATGACATGTATTAGTGTCATTATAGATTAGTTAACGTCACATTTTAAAAAGATAAAAGATCTTACATTATCATTACAGATAATTTTTATTGAAAATATAAGACATAAATGTCAATGATCCCTAAATTAACTTTTTTAAATTAGTATTTATATTTTATAAAAATACTATAGTGATTTAGGCGAACCGCCCCATAGTAAATCATGATGACTGAGAAGGTAAGAGATTGACAGGGGAGAGAGAGATTTACACATAGTGTAGAAATTTATGTTCGACCGAGTGGTTTAAACCCAAGACCTCTAGTGATAATCTATCAATCTTTATCATCTTAGCTATGCTCGTGAGGGCTTTATAACAACATTATAAAATGTATATGAGGATCTAAGACCATATGATTTTATACGGTATTTTTTTTTATGTCACTAAAACTTTAATGTGACTAAAGTATAGTATAAGGGTATTTGTATGTGCACTTAAGGGATCGCGTTTACAATGCAAGGCAACAAGGTCTCTTTGCTCTGGCATAAATCACACCCCCAAATTATATTTGGATTCTAGATCAGTCAAATAATAAAAATAATCATTTTATTCAATTTAAAATTTTCAAATAAATATTTATGTATTTGTTTTCAAAGGACTATTGAAAGAAATACACTTTTTAAATTTATAATAAATTAAATGAATATTATTTATGTTTGATCAATCAAATAATACATTAGATTTGATTTGATTGATCTAATGAGATTTCTTAGGTGTGTGATTTAAGTTGACGAGGCTAAAGATACTAGTTAAGTTAATCAAGTTTGCTAGGCTTAGTTGATTAATTAGTCAACTTAAACTCAAATGAGCAAGGAAATTTGATATATAATTAACAATAATTATTATATATGAAACCACCAAAATTACTCAATTAATTAACCACTCTGCAGTCCTTCCTCACTTCCTCTCCTCCCTGCAAGTTCCCCATCCTGACAATGGACTTCACAAAGGCCTTGAAGAAGTCTTCCTGCGAGCTCGCAAAGTGGGACACGAAGCCTTGGGTTTTAGGGTGCGTGAGAAGGGCCTCGTCGGAGGAGAACAAGCCCCGGCCGCGGAGGAGCAGCCGGTAGTAGGCGTTGTCAAACACGGCGGGGGTGGCGGTGTCCATGGCCGACCCTGCGTTCCTCACCTTGTTGTGGACGGGGCAAATCCGCCGGAGCCGCGCCGCGAAGCTGGGGTCCAGCGTGGGGTCCACGTCGCTGGTCTCGTCGAAGTTGTGGATCCTGTTCTGGAAGGAGGAGCAGTGGGCAAAGCCCAAGGTGTGCCCTCCTTCATCAAGGCAAAACACAAGTCACTATTAATTAAAGAAGTTTTTTTTTCTAATCCAGGTATCCTGCACATGAGATCTCAATAAATTCAAGAAGCTTAGATAGATTTGAAGAACGGCCCACGACATCACACACGTTTAAAGAAGTTTTTGCTCTAGGAAAGATATAGATAAAACAGAACAAATTAAAGGGCACGTTAAAACGTTAAAGGCAAGGGAATAAGAAGAGACCGACGGAAAGAGACAAGACAGACAGCCAAAAAGAGGGTAGTTTGAGGGCTACATAATGCAGTGGCTTGAGGCAAGAAAGTGTAGGGAAATTAACAATAAAAAGAAGCTAGGGTGGTTGATCATCCATACTTTTTTGTTTTTATAAAAGAGAATATTCTTTGGCACGTCTTTACTCGTCAAAAGAATATTTTTTAAAAATAATAATAATAATAAAATAAATTAAAATAATATTTTATCGTATTTCTTTTTCTAAAAAAATATTATAGAGACTTATGATTACTGAGGCAGAGTCTGTTAATTACCTGAGAGAACTACCAAGTCCTTGGTGGACAGTCCTCTCTGCGAGAAGCTCTGCTTCAGCTGCGTGAAGTTGAAGCTTGGAGGTGGCAGTTGATTCGTCTCGTTGGCTCTAGAAATCCTCCCATCTCTTCTGCCCTGTGGAACCTCCCACGTCGGCCCTCCCGACTGCAGCAGTGCGTACTCCAAATTATGATCAGAACAGAATTAATTAACGCCATGCAAAACCACCGTACACTACTTACCAGTGCGACCGAGTCTCTAGCAGCCAAAGCCAAAATATCGGCACAGGAAACCACGCCCGGGCACAGCTTCTCGACTGCCCTCTTGGCATGGTCGATGACGTAGAAAGCATGGAGCGAGATGTTCGGAGGCCCGTCCTTCTCTGCTTTGTCGCCCCCCTTCGAGTTCAGCAACACAGAAGCATCGCAGCCCTGCAACGTACGACAACTTCAGTCAGTCAATCCAACGACACCGCCGAGGAATGAGCCAACAGAAATCGAAGAGGTTTACCCTGATGAAACAGTCATGGAAATGCATGCGGAGCAAAGCCGCTGGAACCGTGTTGTCATTCGCCATGGCCTTCTTCACGGCCGCAGTCACTGCTCGTTCGGCATCCGGGCAGGTCTTGGCGTAGTAGTCCACGCTCAACGCATTGCCCAAATGCAGAAGAGAGAAGATCAGAAGAGAAGCAGCGATCATGGAAGAGGCCATTGCTGCTGCTGCTTTCATTTCATTTGATGAGCAAGGCGAAGAGCACACACACATATATATACATATATACAACGTAACGCACTGAAAGCTCTTTTGTAGGGTACCGGTTTTGGTAAGGAAGGACAATGAGTGGAGTTGTGTTTTTGAAGCTATGTATCCAGTTAGGTTTCCCCCTCACATGTGTTCTAGGTACACTTGTCTCTTCCTATGGATTTCGAGATCAATTCAGTGAAATATATACCTAGCTAGGTGGATCTTGGCATACAAGATTGGTGAAGGAAATGGTAGGGTTGCATGGATGGGACCAGGGATTGCGACTCCCTAACAAACTGTTTTCATACTTTGGGTTACTGGTGAGTAGTGGTGACTAACAACTGGGGACTGTTAGGGGTGCAGACTAGTTGATCCTATTTGTGAGCTTTTGAATTGGCTTAAAAAATTTGATTTCAAAATATCAAATTTGAGCTGAATTGGATCATATTTGATAATTTATTTGAGTCAAATCAATAATATTTTGTTCGATTGTTCATAAATGGCTCACGAGTCAGCAAATTTAATTCTTTTTATATTATAATTTGATTATGCTCAAATCAAGGTTAAAATAATTCAAGTGAATTCGAACTTGAATTTTATTTCGAGCCGAGCTCAAGCTAAAATTAAATCTAGATTCGAATGTCACGTATATTTTCAAGCTTAACTCAAATGCCAATATTTTTATAATATTCGAGTAGATTCGATTTGTTTGAAAGCCGCTGAGGACTGTCACTACATCTATGTCAAGATACTTCATTGATCTGTTTGAATTAAATGGAAACACTAGGGCACAAGGAACCTATCAAAATGAGTTGTTAAGGATTAAAATAAAACACTATGAACCCTTTCTTTGAATAGGTGAAACTATGGTATCAATATAGGAGTATTCATCTATATTTAATTAACGCTGTTTAGTAGAGTCGAAAGGAATGAGAGGAATCATAGTTTTGATGATGGTGGAAGGTAGTCGATAGAGGAAATGAATATTCTAGAAAATGAATATGTAGAATAATTGTGAAGGTAGGAGGAATAAATACAGGTTCTCCAAGAAGAATATAAATATTGGATTATTGTATACAATTTTACTTTACAGGTAAGAGGTTGTTAATTTCCGGGATTCAAATCAGTCATGTCAAAATCACACGATATATAATATGATTTCATCGTTACGTTGAGATTCGCTTTTGAAAGTAGCTAGAGGAATGATTTAAATATTTTAAAAAGTTAGATGAGTGGTTTAATAAATTGTAGATTCTGTTAATTTTAAGAAGGATACAGAGAGTTACATCGCAGTCAAAGATTTAAACGGTCAATGATTCGTTCTCATGAGATGAACTGATAATTAATATATGAGTATTGTCATTTTAAAATTTGAAGATCAAAATTTGACAAGTTAATGTGCTCATTCTCCTCACGCATTAGCCAGAATATCCGGGGAACTAATAGTCCATATGATTTATCTCCTTCGTGTTGATCCTGAAATGGTTTGATAGGGATGTTAGAGATGAGTGAATCATCTTTTCTCACCTAAAACGATTCTCTTTTTCTTTTGACACGCGTAGGGGAAAGAAAATTCTCTATCAGTCAACGCTCGATGGACATGTATCTCAAAGGAAAGGAAGAGAGTTAAGGGTAAATTGAGGTTATTAGGGTTTAGGAGTTAGGATAAGTCTAGGTTATTATAGAGCAGTGTCGTGTTGGTGGTTGGAGCTGAACTATCATAAGGCGATGATGTGATGCAATACCGTGGAGGTCCAAAGTGGTAGTAGGAAACCACGTACGCACTGCATATCTCGTCGTTACCCGAGTTGTTGGAATCAAACAAATCCATGATATATTATATATTAATTTGCTAGCACCTAATAAATAATGGGTTAATTGACGTAAAAGATATATGTTCATAGACGCCGTCTTACGATATTTGAAAAGAGGTAAATCATCGGATCTAACCACGTCCATTTAAATGAGAGGAATTTTCTTCCTAAAAGATTATTCCTTTGAACATTCAATCTATGCTCTTTTATAATAATTATAATAATTAATGTATTATCCTGAAATTATGATGTAGTAGAAAGACGACTAATTTTTTTTTAAATATTCACAGTTTGATCCTCGACTATAGCAAATTTTACAGATATTTTTTCTCCAAATGAGACACGTAATCGTGAAATGTTAGACTTTTAGATTGTCCGTTGAGAATGTTTCTCGATTTATCTTGATAATAATAGAAAACTTTCATAATGCAGGATTGATCCAACCTAAATTAGTCATTTTTTGAAAAAATAAATAATGTGTTAATGAAATATATAGATATAAAGTAATATGTATATATTATCCAATATCAGAATCTTTGCAAGCTCTTTAACAGGTGGCTATCCAGATGCGGACAAAAAATAATAATAATAATAGTAAGTAGGTGACTAATTATATTGTGACCGTCTAAAAATGTAAAATTTAAAAGTTTATGTCGGGTGATAGAGAATTAATAAATGTCATGAATATTTTGAAAATTGACATCTAATGATCCGAGATTAATCCAGGAAGCCACCTACTTTTCGGCCCGGATCCTCTGGTCCAGGATCCCTGGTCCCTCCCTGGACCAGGATTTCCCCTATAAAAAAGGATATCACGTGCTGTGCACGTCGACACAAATCAACCCAAAAAATAGCAGCGCTCGCGACCTCTCCTTCTCACGAATCTCTCTCTCGCGAAAACCTCTCGCGCCCTCAGCCCAACGCCGCTTGCGCCGCCATCGCCGGACTTCGCTTGCGCCGCCATCGCCGTCGGACCTCTCTCTCTCGCGAATCTCTCTCTGACGAAAACCTCGCGCCCTCAGCCTGACGCCCGACGCCGCTTGCGCCGCCATCGCCGCCGGACTTCGCTTGCGCCGCCATCGCCGTCGGACTTCCCTTGCGCCGCTGTCGCCGTCGGACCTCTCTCTCTCGCGAAAACCTCGCGCCCTCAGCCTGACGCCCGACGCCGCCATCGCCGCCATCGCCGCCATCGCCGCCGGACTTCGCTTGCGCCGCCATCGCCGTCGGACTTCGCTTGCGACGCCGTCGGCGCCATCACCCGACCCCTGCACCGTAGGCGCTCTCTATCTCTCTCTCTCGCGAAAACCTCACGCCCTCAGCCCGTCCTGGACAAGAACGGTCGCCATCGCCCGCTTGCGCCGCCGTCGCCGCCATCGGCGCCATCACCCGACCCCTGCACCGTAGGCAGAAATCCAAGATAGCACGCGAGAAGAACCTAGAGAAGAACAAAGCTTCCAAGGGTATTAGTATTCTGTTCTAATATTGTTATCGAATTTCTTGGATCTTATCTCACTTGCTTAATCGATAGAGTTTTTGCTTATTTTCGATTTTATCATTCAGGGAGCCCACTCGATACGAACAAGAAGGCCACGAGGCATCCAGATTAAGAAAAGTTATAGCTTTCCACTATCAAAGTAAAAGCTGTTCGACGCCATTTTTTTGTTAATTTTCATATTCAGTTAAATTTTAGAAAGACATACCACCTTTACAGATTTACCTTTGGCGCTGATATAGAAGCCAAGTTCCTCTTGATTGTTATGGATTGTGGTTTCGCATTATCAACACTGATTTCGCATTATCAAGTTCCTTTTGAATTCAGTGCAAGGTCTGTATGCAAATATTCATGTGCACCACCTTGGAAGTCAAGTGCAAGGAACATGCCGAAGCAAAGCATCCAAAGTCTGATTTGTACCAGTGCTCCCCCCACCACAAGAACTAGTTGGCAAAACAAAGGATATCTTGTGTAGTTTTAAGCCTAGTCACGGTGAACGCAGCTACTGCATGGAAATGTCATAGGTGCAATCTTGATTGGATAGGTCTACTCGTGTCTTGGATCGTTATGAAATAACATCTGTCTGTTGTGATCCATTTATGAAAGTGAGCATATACCTCTTTGAAAATTAGAATCTGTCTGTTATGTGTTGTGATCCATTTATGAATGTGAGCATATACCTCTTTGGAAATTAGACTGTTATTTTGCTATTTCTGATGCTTCTAATGAAGATTCGACATCCAAGTTAGACATATTAGATATATCATACAATCAACGCCTATTGGATATAGATATTTTTGTAAATTCATCTATAGAATAAGTTGGAATCAAATTGGTGATAAAAAAAATTAAGAAAAAGTCTTCAAGCAATGAATGAGCTAAGTGACTGTGCGAGTCTATTATGTAGTGTTTTGCCACTTGCAAGCAATCATAAAGCAGCTAGGTGTTTATAATTGTAAAATAATATATCCTTTTGGGTGTCAGACAACATTCCACATCATTTTTACAATAAGAATAAGATCGTTAGATCCATAAATTAGGCAAATAAAGATGAGGGATGCAAACTTTAAAGACGAGTGGTTGGGTTTTTGTGAGATCGATAACACGCATGACTGACCTGGTGAAGCAAAGTTTAAAAATGAACTTTAGCTAAATTAAGAAGACATTGACAGTGATCATGTAGCTTAAGGAATAAGGAACATTATTCTATCAGAGACATAATGGGGGTAAAATGAACACTAAATTACTTAATAACACTAGCAGAGACATAATGGCTTTGGTGGCGTTCCCGTTGGCGGCGGTTGAAGAAGTGGTGCTGCCGTTCTCGTCCGGGACGGGCTGAGGGCGTGAGGTTTTCGCGAGAGAGAGAGAGAGAGAGGGCGCCTACGGTGCAGGGGGTCGGGTGACGGCGGCGACGGCGGCGACGGCGGCGCAAGGGAAGTCCGACGGCGATGGCGGCGCAAGCGAAGTCCGGCGGCGATGGCGGCGCAAGCGGCGTCGGGCGTCAGGTTGAGGGCGCGAGGTTTTCGCGAGAGAGAGAGGTCCGACGGCGACAGCGGCGCAAGCGAAGTCCGACGGCGATGGCGGCGCAAGCGGCGTCGGGCGTCAGGCTGAGGGTGCGAGGTTTTCGTGAGAGAGAGATTCGCGAGAGAGAGAGGTCCGACGGCGATGGCGGCGCAAGCGAAGTCCGGCGATGGCGGCGCAAGCGGCGTCGGGCTGAGTGCGCGAGAGGTTTTCGCGAGAAGGAGAGGTCGCGAGCGGTGCTATTTTTTGGATTGATTTGTGTCCACGTGCACAGCACGTGATATCCTTTTTTATAGGGAAAATCCTGGTCCAGGGAGGGACCAGGGATCCTGGACCAGAGGATCCGCGCCGCCTACTTTTAGGATTACCGAGAGAAACTCATATCTTAGAATAATTAAAAGAAATTAAAACATTATGTGTTTAGAGGGAAAACGAGAGAGAATGATTTAAGTTATTTTTGATTAACTTTCTACACTTAGTTTTTTAGTTTTATGAGCACTTTACTCAGCTCCATTTTTTTAATTCTTTATTTCGAGTTACTTTTCTGATTTCTGTTATACAATTCTGTAGAAGTCCATGCGGATGCTCCTCGTGAAAGTCCTCATAATCATTTATAAACCACTATATGAAAAAATATTTCTTCTGATTTTATGGAAAATCAATCATTACTTTATGCTACAACTCTATCATATAATAACTAATACGGATCATATGTAAGTTCAATAAATCGCATGTGCGGTCCATTTCTAGGACTTCTTTAGACATAATTATTATCATGCGATTATCAACTACACTAGTGGGACATCATTTCTGACCACTACTAATTGGACAATTGACAATTAATAATGATAATTAAAATTAATGGTCATCAAGTCGAGATTAATAACATGTAAAAAATCAAAGACGGAGCCGGGAACTATAATCTGTTAATACTAAAAAAAATTAATTAAAAACAAAAAAAAACTCAGTAAAATTTGATTTAGAAATTTAAGATCAACATAGTGAACACTTACATATAAAAAAGAAATAAAACGACCTCCGAATTGACCCCGCGTTTAAGCCTCGGTATGCTTATACTTGGCTCCACCCTCAGTGGAAACAATCGAACAATTCCTATTTTTTTTAGAGATCGTGGGAACAAAAGGGATAAACTATGCAATATGTCAATAAATCAAGCGTATATACATATACTTTTCCCTTCATATATCTAGCTCTCTCTATGTTTGTTCTCGGTTCTTGTTGAAAATGGTAGGTAAGATTGGACGTCGGACCGGCCGGTCGATGAGAAATCGGAGGAAAAAGTTGGTCGAAAAGGGGAGAACCATTCATTCATTCAGTTGAATCGGCATGCATGTCCCATCTCTTTTGCATGTTCTTCAATTTCTCTTTGCTTATTCAGGAAGACAAGCCATTAGACTTAATTAGCAATCCACAAATTTTAATAATTTATTAATCATTTTTCTTTAGTCTTTAACGCAAGATGATTAAAGATCATAATCCGAACTAAATTCCTAATAATATGAATGAAAGAACACTAGAATTTTCAAGAGCTTAAACACTTATGTGGTAAAGATTACCAAGTATTTTGGTGCAACCAAGAGCGCCCAAATTAACCTCTGCAAGTTCTATATACTTTATTTTAACTTTCTCTTATGAAAAAGGGCTCATCATCTCTCGTATAATTATCTAGTTGATTTCCTAATTTAATTATCTACAAATGATTGTGAAACTGACCGTATAGGACACCAAGGTTAGCACCTTTTACAAAAAAAAAGTATTAATTTTAAGTATATGTTCCGAAAGTGAATGAAGTGGACAACAAGTTCCGATAGTGCAACCTTGAGTGAAGACGAGGAGACAACTGAGCCTGCAAGATTAACACAATCGTTAAAGGGACATACCGGAAGAAGTTTCGACGGTGCCCTCTCCGACGGTCAAATCAGAAGCTCTTCAAAATAGAAGAGAAACAAAGAAATAAATTATTTAGAGTTAAGAGAATTCACCATCTTTACCTAAGTGCCTAAGCACTTTATATAGTCGTCATCTCTTTCCTTTGAGCACTCCCATCACTTGTCATGATCGCCTGCCAGCTGTCATACGTAGAGGGATGCTGGTAACTGTCGCCGCCCATATTAAGTCCACCATTATCATCATACGTTATGAGTCGTGCTTGTAACTATCACCGTCTATATTAAATTTACCATTATCGTCACTAATGGTAAACTTCTCATATTTGCCATTTTCTCCCGAGTTGAACTCAGGCTCCGCTCTCCCGAGATGGTCTCGGGCACTCCTCTCCCAAGTTGGTTTCGGGGACTTCTCTCCCGAGATAGCCTCGGGCCCTCCTCTCCCGAGAGGTACTCGGGCACTCTTCTCCCGAGATGGTCTCGGGCACTTCGCTCTCCCGAGATGGTATTGGGCACTTTACTCCCGAGTTGCCCTCAGGGACTTCTCTCCCTCCATTGCAGTCACGCCATGCAACCTCCTCTAGCCACGTATCTGCCCCTGGCTAACATCCCAATCACAAGCCCCCCGTTAAGTCTAATCGAAAGAAATTTGCTTGATTGATTGGACTTGTGGCGTTTTGGGAGAGAGAAGTGTGAATAAAAAATGTCGTCAGTATTTTTCAACATTAACTATTTCATGGATTCTAGGAATCAAAACATTCGCTGCGGGGGTCGTTTGAATTAGCCACAAAAGTTTTGCTAGTTCCAAACGCTGTGCTTGATGACTGTCAATCACTTATTAAGAGCGCATGGGGCATATTAATGGCAGGAGATCACTCTCGCAAATGGACTAGCACCATGTGGCGCGATCTCTGCGAAGTGTTCTTTATTTGACATGTTAGGCAAGGCATACCAACTGGCGACCAAAGTGAACCGCAAGCTTTCGAAATCCACATCCGTTCTACGACCAAGTGTCCTACATCCATTGGTCCAGTGCCATTGCAGTTCCCCTATAAGAGGGGGCGAGGAGATTGTCATCGCTCGTTTACAACGCGACAATCGGAGCTTGCACACCTCCTCTTTCTCTGTCAAAGTCTTTTTTCGTGTAAGTTTTGTCAAGTCAGCGTCTTTTTCTTCTTCATGGAGCTTGCACACCTCCTCTTTCTCTGCCAAAGTCTTTTTTCGTGTAAGTTTTGTCAAGTCATCGTCTTTTTCTTCTTCATCATTGATCATTCATACCTCTTCTTTAGAACCATGGGAAAGACTGGAAAGGGAGAAGGAAAGAAAGGAAAGAGCGGAAAGGGAGAGCCTCAGGAAAAGCAAAGGAGCAAGTCTACCAGCTAGAATGGTATGAGACCATGCCCTCTAAGGTTAAGCCCGGAGTCTTGCGAGCTGTCTGTGAAGCCTATGGCATTCCCGAAGATTTCGAAGTTCGGGTACTTAGGCTTGATCAATCTCCCGTAGAGTCTCCTCTAGGGTTTTACACATTTTTCATAGGCCAAGTAAAATTTGATCTTTGCTTTACGATCCACCAATACTTTGATAATCCTCTCCAACAGATGACCCCGAATACCTTCGCTCAGATGAGCGGAGCGTTCATTCTGTTCAAGTTGTTTGGGATATTTTTAACTCCTCGCTTTTCCCATTACTTTTTTCTTCATAGCCTCGCGTCCAGAGGGGTTTTTAACTTCACAGCCTGAGCTAACCATAGATTCATAGGTGACCTCCCTTCTTCACACAAGGGATGAAAAGAAAGATTCTTTTTTATCATACTTTCCAAGCATTCATTTTCCCCCACTCGCTGATTAGACGAACTATCTCCCCTCCCGGAATTAGGTGACTTTCAGCATGATCAAGGGTACCAATGAGCCGAGGGAATATTTACCGGGATAGAATTCCATGGCTCTAACATGGTCCGTTGTGAAAGGCTCCTATACAGAGCTGGGATTAGCCCCAAGACTACCAATCTTGACCGCGACCTCAACAAGTCCTTTATTTTTGTTAATGCATGTTTATAATAACTGATGTTTCTTTTACTTTTTGTAGAAGTCACCATGCTCGCCCGATCAATGAGCAAATTGCTCAAATGAGAGCTGGTTGACGAACAAGCGCTAACTCCTCCCCACATCCAGGGAGACCCATCCTCCGAATCTAATGGAGACTTCGAGAGGACTCACCCTCAAGAGCCTCTCCCCCTGGAGTCACCCCTGCTCGGGAGGCAGGCCCCTCCTCCGCACTTGGAGCTAAAAGAAAGTTCTTTTAAGGACAGCAAATATAACTAAGCCCCAGCTTCTCATAGTTATAACCCTTCCAACTTGTCATAATTATAAACCAAAGAGCAAAAAATTTTCATGAGAAAACGGGATTCTTTTAAAGAAAAACAATAAGATGTCCCCAAATATGCCTTCCTATAATAAAAGCTTTCAAGGGAATAAAAGAAGATGCCTGAAGTTCTATTATGTTTATAGAAGAGGCAATAATCACCTAGCAGCATCTTGCTACTTTAGAAAAACTTTGGTCATGCAAACTAAGAAGAAAGAACCACCTAAACCTCAAGTGAACATACTGAAAGAGACAAACACTTCATGCCAATCACATTTGGCCCCATCATAAATTTAATCTACCACGACACTAAATGGTGGTTAGATTCCGATGCAAACATAAATGTATGTGCTAATAAAATTTGGTTCACTTGACAACGAAGAATGGTAGGTCCAGGACAGTGTATAGCTCTTTATTTCTAATAAAAGTATAGTTGATTCTCAAATTGTTTTTCACTGAATTATACGATTTATGACATGGTCATTTAGGGTATTCGCACCATAAATTCACATTAAGAATAAGTCACCTAAATCTCATTCCTACTCTTAATGAAAAGTCTTGCTCTAAGTGTGAATTTGTACTAAGCTACTCAACCTAGGAAACCTTTTGTTTTATTTCCTTGTAGAAATACACGGCTTCTACAATAATTCATAATGATTTATGTGATTCAAATAGAGAACCCTCTAGTGGTGGTAGTAAACACTTTATTACCTTTATAAATACTTTTCATATTATTGTTATGTATACCTTTTGAAGACCAAACATGAAGTGTTTAATAAGTTTAAAATATATGAACATGAAGTAAAAAAACCAACTCAATAGGAAAATAAAAATTGTAAGATTCGGTAGAGGGAATATACTTCTAATGAGATTTACCCCTTTTGGGAAGATTCAATGGGGTAGCTGAAGGAAAAATAAAACACTTTTAGGCATCGTGAACTCTATGATTATAAATTTCGGAGTGTCAGAAGATTTATTGGCGAAGCTCTTTTGTTTGTGTATATATTATTCAAAATACAATATTCTTAAAAATATTATGGTCACTCCTCGTGAATTGTGGAATAAATTTAAACCTACACTTAGACCTCCTTAGATTGCATGATTTGTGGAATATTACCTTACCTACATTTAGCTAAAGGTAATATTATCGAGCCTAAAAGACATAAGATAGAACCCCAAAGTCATTGACATGATTTGTAGATGATACCTTAGATTGCAACACTCAGTTTCTTAAATGAACTCTGAAGTATTAGAAATCTTAGATGATATTTCAATTGGCTATAGAAGCTTCATTCTTTAAGAATATCTTTCCCTATAAATCATCTAGGATTCCTTTATCAATTTCTAAAATTCAACCTACTTCTAACACATATAGAATTAATAATCAACCTAATAATCCTCTTGATTCTACTTCTACAAACAAAGAGTAAGAATAGAAAAGAATAATGGTGATGATTTTATTGAATATCTAATAGAAGATACACAGTTCATATTTAGAAGCTCCTTCATCTCATGATGCTCCTTCTTGGAAAGATGCGCCCCCACGGGCTGGATCGGATGGTAAGGCGCCTGGTCGATTTGGTCGAGGTCACAGGTTCGAGGGTCACCAGTTGCGCACAGGGATAAAACTCTGGTCTGCTGGCATTAATTCCCTCGACCCCAGGCGCCTCACCACACCAGTGATAACCGTGATTTGCCTCCCTCTGGAAACCTATGGGGCCGGGACCAGGGGGCCGCTAAGGTGACGATTCCACCTTTTGGTTTGGTCCTTCTTGGAAAGACGCAACCAAACGGAATTTGAATCTATTATTAACAATAACACTTGGATCACCTCCCAACTTGCTATCTAAGAAAATTATTCAGAGCAACAGATGCAGTAGTTCAGGGTTTTAGACAAAAAGTTAGCATTGACTACTTTGATGCATATGCACCAATTACCAATATTTATATTGTACTTGTTTTGCCTCTATCCGTGAGCTATTAATTCACCAGATAGATGTAAAAAATGACTACTTCCATGGAGATATAGAAAAAAAAGGATTTTACATGACTCAACTTGAGAGATTTTCAGTATCAGGATATGAAAAGGTGTGTAGGCCAATCTGTTCATTGTTGAGACTAAAATAGGCCCCAACATTGGCAAAAAAAAATTGTGATAGTGTCATTATTAAGCATAATTTCTATAAATGACTCTAATAATTGCCTTTACTACAAGAATACAACAACAACCAAACTTTATCCCACTTGATGAAGTCGGTTCTCTACTACAAGAATACAAGAAGGTAAAAAATTAGTTTATCCTTCTTTGTTTGTATGTAGATGATATTTTTTTCTTCTCATGATCTAGATTTTAATAATGATGTTATCATTACACTTTGATATAAAAGGCCTAAGAGAGACTGATATGATTCTATGAATGAAAATTCATCTGATTATGTATCTCTCGCCCAATCTCATTTTTAGGGTCGTAATGAATCAAACGTTCATAAACAAGCTAAGTGTTCGTCTTGGTAAGAGTTAGTTTATGATCGTTCAACACACACAAGATCAATTAAATGAACAAGCTTGAACAACTCGTTAAACTAAACGAATAAACTTGAACTTATATGTGCTCGGCTCGTCAATATTCATGAACAACATTCACGAACAATATTCATAAACCATATTCATCTACAAAACTCTTATCAACATGCTAAATAAACCAAGAAAGTTTGAACAAACAAGTTTGTATTATCAAGCTCAATAACCAATCAAGTAAACTTAAAATGTAAAAGTTTCAAACAATCAACCAAGCTTGAATTGAAAGCTCGATAACATCTAAATGAACCAAGCTCAAGCTCATAAAAAAGAAACCAAGCCAAATATGAACAATCATAGCTCAGCTACATTATCAAACTTAAATTTCACAAAGTTTGGGTCAACTTGGCTCGTTTACAACCCTACTCATTTTACCAAAAAGATTTCAGTAAAGTCTGGATACTTAGGATGCATACCTCTTTCTACACCTTTTGATATCTCTTTAGCTTTAGGCAAAATACTGTCAAACATGTTAACCAAAAATGATATTCATAAATTGTAGGATCCTTCTTTTCCTATCTAGTAGGAATAGATTTGATGTATTCCTAAATGTCAGCTCTGATTCAGTAAAAAATAATCGGGAGTTAACAGTTGTACGAGAAGAGCAAGCAAATCAAACCTTCAAGCTGAGTGGTATTAGATGAGCAATTTGCAAGTCTTGTAGCTCCATTTCCACATCCCATTAGTCCTCGGACACAGAATTTGAACTCCTCATGGATGGCATTTTTCCACCACTTCCTCCAGCATTCTTGGATTGCGTCGCTGAATGGACACAGTAACTTTTATCATGGCAATGGAAAACGCATGAATCTGGATCCTGAGCACCTTTCACTGACGTCTGTTTAGGGAAAGAAAGACCCAATTTCTCCTCAATCTTCCCTCTCAGATCCACAAGCAAACACTTGGGGCTCGCAATCTCGCTCTCCACAGCAGCTTGGTCCTGAAGCCTCCTCATCAGTGGCTGGAACCTCCTTCTCCAGTGAAGCTGCGTGGACTTTCTTTTTCTCTTGATACTTGCTCACAGCCTCTCGATCTCCGCAAGGCCTTTTCTTTGTCGAAGAACTCTTCCCCGTAGATTCAGCGGTCTCCAATGCTGGGCCCAGAGCACTTTGATGTATTGATGTTGGTGGCCTTCGGCCATCGAAGAAACTATCTGAAGAACAAGTACGGATTGGATGAAACATACAGAAGAACAAGTACGGATCTGAAGGAAGAACTCAAAAATTAGGGATCCATGGGACAAAAAGAACTAATTTGAAGAAAATACATCAAAAACTAGGGATTCACGGATGAAGCGATTAACGCCAACAAACCTTCGAAGCAATAATCGAGTAAAATCAAGAGGAGCCCCCGCCCTCCACAGATCACAAAATCACCTAGAACGAGCAATCAATCTTGAAAAGAGAATACAAGGCGGATTCTGGAATTGGACGAAGCGCCCGATTGATTATCCAGAAATGCGCGGAAAAAAAGCGTTTGGGAAAAGTGAGAAATTGTTGGGGTGAAATGAAATTCTCCCTAGTCAATATGCCTCATTGTATAGCAGAATTGAGATGGACCCCACATGAAGAACCAATTAGAAACCAGGTATACATTGAGCAATAAATGCATATATTCCCTGAGCACCCACGACGCTCACTGGGGACTGAGGGCGGCCCCGTGGAGTCTGGAAAGAGCGAGCGAAATCTTCCTATGAACGGCGAATTTATTCACTTTTCCTTCGCTTGGAGGAAGGCCAGCTTCTTGATGGCGCAGGGCAGAACAGTGGACGACAGGAAAGAGCATTCGATCCCAACTTTCGTTCCTGGCACAAGCATTGCATTATTCCTCCACCAAATCCCCCAACTAGCAAGGAATAAAAGGCGTGGGGGAAAGAAGGAAAGGGCGAATAGGGATTAGGAGAGGAAGTCGCAACTTTAAGGTTAGCCTCTTTTATTTCCTTTTTTTTCATTTGATTGGTATCGTTAACGAGATTGCTCTCGTTGCTTGGAAGGATCTTCACTTGTATTGATTTTTTACTTTAAAATTTTCTCCTTTTTTTTTACTCTGTGGTTTGATAATTATAGCAATGCGTTTACCCCCGCGATTTGGGTGCATTCTTACTTCTTCTTCTTTTTTTTTGTTTTTCTTTGTGGTTCTTGATGCGAAGGGGTTGGAATTTGGTGCGGAAGATGGGGTTCGTCAATGTGGTGTTGGGGCTGTGCGGGTTCGGACTGGGGCTGTCGGCGGGAATTGTCATTGGATATTGCTTCTTCATATACTTCCGGCCCTCTGATGTCAAGGCACGCCCCGCTTCTTCTACCTATTTTTTCTGGTTTTTGCAGCTGGAAACTCTCAGTTTAATTGTTCTTTTACAGTTGGAAAAACTAGTTTTTTATGTTGATTTAATGCGCACTGGAAAGATATTGGTTGATAAATCCATATACAAACATTTTCAAGGTGAAGAATTTGGAATGTGGAAAGACTGAATTTTGATTTAATTTGCTATTGTCCTGTTGATTGTGAATTGCTTTTCTCGCTACCTTGGAAAAGCCTAGCACCTGTATATGTTGACTGCTGATTTTTCCATCAACAAGTGCATATATGTAGACAAACTCAACACCAAGCTCCCATTCATTGGGATTAAAAAGCAGCGATTTAACTCAGCATTAGGTGGTATCTCAAAAGTACTTATAATTTATACATTAGGTGTTTGTCGGATCTTGATGTTATGGTGTTCCCTTAGTTTATAATTGGACAATGGTACTCTACCCAAGCTTCAAAATTTTGAGTCATGTCCAAGTTTTGGGCTTTGATCGGAACAATACTGGTTTCCTACTATGCCAGTGTTTCAATATATGGTGCCGGTGGAGAATTGTAGGGGAAGGAGGAATAAGATGAAAGAAAGAAAAAAACACAACTATATATCTAACTTCGAACTGTGTTCCATCTTGAATGGTATAAACTTTGACATTGTATTTTATGAGTAAAAGTTATAAAATAACAAATATTATTTTAATTCATCTTGACACATTTTAAAACATCTCAAATGGTGTGAGATGCGAGTATGACACAATAGTCATCAGTATGATTGACACGACACAAGATAGATTAAAGTATCGAGTTTCGGAATGCTGGGTTACCTATTGTAAAATATAGTTCTTGATTTTGTTCAATCAATAAAACTCATTTCTATTAATCAAGTTTGTTTTCTTAGTTTCTTTTTGTCATTGAACAAATATTAGCCAAGCAAAACACAAATTTTTTTCCATGTTTTTGTTTTGTTGCTTCAATTTGATTTCTCTAGGTTTGATTATTAAAATATAGTCCATTGGAAAACTTACACCAAATGACAATGCTTACTTTCTTTTGTGTTTATCTTAATCAGGAGCTTAAAATTCGTCCACTTGTTGAACATGATACACAATCATTGGAGCGTATATTTCCTGAAATTCCCCTCTGGGTGAAGAATCCAGACTATGATCGTGTACATTGACCATCCCTATTTTGCACACATATTCATCAATGGATTTATTGATCTTAATGACATAGTCTAATTTTCTCTATCTCATCTCTTACTTGATGTTGAAGATTGATTGGTTAAATAAGTTTCTTGAGTTGATGTGGCCTCATCTGGAAAAGGTAATGTATTGGTTCTATAAATTATATTATTGGAGCATAGGTGTAGCTAGCATTGGTCTTCTTTGCTTCGGTATTGATATTTAGAATTCTATGATAGGCTATCTGCAGAACTGCAGAACAAGTAGCCCGGCCTATAATTGCTGAAAATATTGCTAAGTATAAAATCAGTTCAGTCGAACTGGAAGCTTTCACACTTGGGTCGCAACCACCTACTTTTCATGGCAAGTGTTTGTTTTATTTTGGTGCATGTTTGTCACTAACATTTGCGTTTACTAAATTGAAGTGATTTGCCTTTTTTTTGGATAGAGTTCATGTCATGTCCTATTGCAAAATAATTGGATGGATAAATTTAAGAGCATTGGAGTTTCAAGGAAATTGACAGTTCAATCCTTTTCTTAATGTCAACTTCAAGTGTACTCGTTACTAAAAACCTACATTGCTTTCAATGATTTGTTACTCTATTCATTCATTTGCAAGAGTAAGATGAACTAGTATTTTTTCAGTTTTATTCTGTTTATGGATTCATTGTTGTTTCTATTTATTCAATCTGATAATGCATCTCTGACATTGAACTTTCCCGGGTTTATCTATTCTATGATTATTAGGAATAAAGATGAACTAGCATTTTCCAGTTTTATTCTGTTTCTATGCATCCATTTCTTTTCTATTTTTCATCTGACAATATAAGCTTTGGCAATGGACTTCCAGGAATGAAAGTTTACACTACAGAAGAGAAAGAGCTCATTATGGAGCCATCACTAAAATGGGCAGGGAACACCAACGTGTTGGTTGTTGTTAAAGCTTATGGATTAAAGTTGACTGTTCAGGTCATTTGTGTACTTTCCACTTGATATTCGACTAATTCCATTATGGCTAATGTGTTTCACATCTTATGCGGAGAAATAGTATGAAACCAAAGCGGCTATTCATCTTGTTAACCTTTTTAACAGTTTCAACTTTTCAGATGGTTGATTTGCAATTTTTTGCTACTCCACGGATTACCTTAAAACCATTGGTCCCCAGCTTTCCATGTTTTGCAAAAATCCTTATTACCCTCGTAGAAAAGGTGTGCAAAAAGACAAATTGATTTGTTTTATGGCTATTGTTCACTACTCAAGACATTCGTAAGGTGGAAGAGATTCAATATCCTTAGTTACTACTACTTTTCAGCCATATATCGACTTCGGCCTGAAACTTATGGGAGCTGATCTTATGGCAATTCCAGGTCTTTACAGATTTGTCCAGGTAGTTCATGATTCTCTCCTAACATTTTTTCCCATTTTTGGTATACTCAAGCAAGGTTTAAAATAGCATTCCATGTTGGGAGAAACGGACGAAACTTACTGTTCCGCCAATAGCCTGGCACCGGCACCGGCACCGCGGGCCGTCGCGGGGTCAACCCCCACGACCCCTGCGTTGTCGAGGAAGAGCCACGATCCCCGGTGACCACCGGTGTCACGGAAGCGTCATGATGCCCCGAAACCCCCGCAGAAGCGTCGCGACGCTGCAGCGACCCCCGTGGGTCGCAGAAGCATCGCGACGCCCCGACGACCCCCACGGGTCGCGAAAGCATTGCGACCCTTGCAGGTCACAGCATCGCAGCAAAAACGCACAGGCACACAACTACCTGCGGAGGAGATGTCCACAGTTTTAATTAAAACCTAGGAACATTTTTAAATGAAACTAATAATTTTAATCAACTCCTCTCTATAAATAGGATGATTTAATTTTAATCAAATCCTAATAAATTTATCTAATTAATTTAACATATATATTTTATTTTTTAAAATTTTTAAAAAATATATAATAAAATTTACATTTATATTTATTTATCATATAAAAGTGTTAAAATCATGTGTTTTTTAAATATTTTTTATTTTTTAAATATTTAAATTATTTCTTTTTTTAATTAATATATTTTATATTTAAAAAATGCTGAAACGATATCGATACGGCATGATATGATACCAAAATCGTATCGTTCCGGTCCGAGACCGAAACTTCGGCATTGGTCAAGATTTTAAACCTTGTACTCAAGTCTGGCCATATCATGCCTAGGAACTGACCCTTGATATTATTTTCAAAAGAATTCTTTGATGATCTTACTTTGGTCTTCAGTCTTAACAGAGTTTAGTTATTTTTCAGTTTGGCATTTTTCTTGGTGCGTAACTGATTCCTGGACTCGAGGCATAATTACAAAGTAACTAACAGATGGTTTCACACTTGCTAATTGCCTTAGTATTAAACATCTAGTGTTGGTGGAGTATTTTCTTCTTTGTTGACCATATGAAAAGTTTCATCGATAACATGGCTACTTTTTTCCTTCTGATTCATCGTTTTAACCTAGCTATACAAGCATAAGCTCCCAAGAGTCCTTATGGATTCTGAAAGCTGCCTTTTTTGTTTGAAATAACTTAATCTTTTTAATTGTCATGATCCGATGATAGAGTGAGAATTGACTATGTTATTACTTGAAGACTATCTTCTTCGATGCTTAACCTTCATGCTTAATTATTTCTCTGATTATGCATCTATAATAACTGCAGGAGACCATCAAAAAACAAATTGCAAATATGTATTTGTGGCCCCGAACACTCGAAGTGCCAGTTCTAGATATTACAAAGTAATTCAACGCAAATGTGTAACCTTTGAGAAATGCTCATTTTAGATAAAGAAAAATTAGTAAATATGTTTATCTAAATGAAGCACTAATTTTATATTGCAGAGCCTTAAAGAAGCCTGTTGGGATTCTCCATGTGAAGGTCCTCAGAGCATATAATCTGAGAAAGAAAGATTTAATAGGCAAATCAGACCCATATGTCAAACTCAAGCTGTCTGATGACAAGCTTCCCTCGAAAAAGACTTCAGTGAAGCATAACAATCTTAACCCAGAGTGGAATGAGGAATTCAAGTTGGTTATCAAAGATCCTGAAAATCAACATGTGGAGCTTAATGTCTTTGATTGGGAACAGGCATGCAATTTTCAGATTCATTTGTTTCTGCTCATATTTTGCATTCCGTCTCTCCCATGTGCCGGTTAAATGCATGATTTGTGTAGGTAGGCAAACACAACAAAATGGGCATGAATATTATTCGGTTGAAAGATTTAACCCCGAACGAGTCAAAAACTATGACACTGGACTTGCTCAAGAATCTTGAAGTGGAGAGTGACAAATCGCGCGGACAGATTACCATGGAACTGCTGTACAAACCTTTCAAGGAAGATGAGCTACCACAAGATGTCGGTGATAATGAAACTCAACAACCTCATGGTGATCCTCCATCAGGTGGTGGCTTGTTTGTAGTTATTGTTCACGAAGCTCAAGATCTCGAGGGCAAGCACCACACAAACCCTTATGCAAAAATCACTTTCAGAGGAGAGGAGAAGAAAACGAGAGTATACTTTTATCTAGATATCAATTACTAGCTTCCTTTGCCATCTTTTTAAATATTTATTATATAACAATGAGATGACATTTTTTTTCTTTCAAATTATGGTTCAGTATATCAAGAAAAGTAGAGATCCACGTTGGGAAGAGGAGTTTCAGTTTGTATGCGAGGAGCCTCCAACAAACGATAAAATGCATGTGGAAGTATTCAGTAGGCCTCCAAGCATTAGCATCCATCCTAAGGTACAGATTGATGTCTTTATTTCATGCAAGATATTGTTTAACTGATAAACAAAAATTAATTATGGATAAGATCATTATCATTGAGATGTGTTAGTTCAGTGGTTGGTTTAGTTTAAGCCGTTAGCATCGGCTATATAATCGTTAGTATGATCAAACTCATATATAAATCAATGTGAGGTTCAAATCATAATGAGTAACAACACTACCTGTATGACACTTTGTTGATGTATTTTCCATTAACACAGTCTCAAACTGATTTCAGATAGTTTGATTTTCTATTACCATTCTAATTTCTTGACTTCTTGGCTGTTTGATACATCTGTTGAATGTCGTCTCAGGAAAGTTTGGGGTACGTCACTATAAATCTTGCAGACGTTGTGAATAATAAGAGAACCAACGAATGGTATCATCTTATTGACTCGAAAAATGGCCGAATCCAAATAGAACTGCAGTGGAGGACTTCCTAGAATCCCTGCAGTGGAGGAGGTAAGTTATAATCCATTAGAGATGAAATTGTGAACAACTATAATACTAGTTGATACCTGTAAATATTTTAAAGAAAAATTATTTTCTCGGAGTTTCTTTGTTTTTTTTTTTAGAAAAAGGGCATTGATATGTGTTTGTGTGAGAAGATTGTGATAGTTGATCAAATACTAAATGGCCACTAGTCCAACAGCCTTCCCTAAGCAGGAGAGAAAGAAAGGATGCATGTTGTTTACTTGGGAAGAGAGTTTGGATGTAGGAGAAGAGAATGTATATTATTTAAAAGATAGATTTTTAACTGTCGATCGTCCTATTTGTTTGCATTACCTTATGCCTAGTCGACCGACCTAACATAGAACTGTTTGGTACTAGTGATCTAGTTTCATCTCTTAATACTTGTTAGAGGTTGCAAGGGTGCAAATTTAGTCCCACATTGAGAAACACATGGGAAGATCATTGGTTTATAAGGAATATGGTATCTCCATTGGCTTGAGGCCTTTTGGGGAGAGCCCAAGAGCAAAACCATGAGGGCTTAGGCCCAAAGTGGACAATATCATGTCATTGTGGAGGTATCCTAATTCCTTTTAGTCCTAACAAATGGTATCAGAGCCAGGTTGCTCATCCAGATCTAACCATGTGCGTTAAGCCTTAAATAAAGGATATGTAGGCTCCCGTGTCTTGATCAAAGAGGACCAGTTCTAGCTGCGGCTATGTGGTGAAGTCCTAGTAGGACAGGTGGACCGAGGGGCAGAAAGTCCTAGTGGATCAGACATCAAGAACGAAAAAGGTTTCCGTTTGTGGTGGGGGCATGTGGTCCTTTATTTGAGGGGGGGATTGTTAGAGGTTGCAAAAGTGCAAACTTAGTCCCATATTGAGAAACACATGGGAATATCATTGGTTTATAAGGAATATGGTATCTCCATTGGCTTGAGGTCTTTTGGGGAGAGCCCAAGAGCAAAACCATGAGGGTTTAGGCCTAAAGTGGACAATATCATGTCATTGTGGAGATATCTAAATTCCTTTTGGTCATAACAATACTTGTATCCTAAGTTATTCCATGGCGAGTGGCTCCTCGATCAAGAGAAAGAATAAATTGGTCATATTATACAACAATAATAACATCAAACTTTTATGACCTGACATTGAGCTGGTTGGAGCTTGCAACTAATGATGTAGTTTCATCATCAACATTGGTATCCAAAGTTATTCCATGGCGAGGCTCCTCAATCATAAGAAAAAAAATATTTTATCATATTATATAATAATAATAAATTATTTTATATTATTATTATTATACTATTTAGGATTGTTGATTAAGTTTTTTTTTATTTTCTTCTTCATGTTTTCTTTCTAATATTTTCAAATTGGTTGAAAAAAAATAGAGAACTTGCAATGTGAAAACTCATGTGAGACAATAAATAGAACTGAGATAGTGAAAATTGATTAAATTCAAACTTTTATTTTGGCAAAAAATAAGTATGCTCGCGGGTCTTCTCCGACCGTTGGATCTCCAACGGACGTCATGTGGTCTTAAGAAATTGAAGGATAATTTAGTCATTTCACACTCTCTAGGTCGAAAAGTCGGATCCTCCGCTAGGGTTCCTTGTAACAAGATTCCGCCGTCATACCTCATCTCGCTTCCCGCCATTATGACCAATCAACTGTCATTCATCGGACAGCAAACTCGAATCTCTCAGGCCGGGAAGGACTTTGGTCCCACTTCAGTCCAATTGGTCTCCAGTAAGAAAATCAACGCATGACGCTAGCCACACATCAGATCCTACTCCACACTTGTTCCCCGGTCTAGTTTTCAATTATTAGCTCGCACCGCAACCCTTATCAAAACCGGCCTCCATCCCGCCATCTCTTTGGAT
>JAGFNQ010002862.1:42500-115488 GCA_024364735.1 Boesenbergia rotunda
TTTCATTCTACACTTTCTTTTACTATGACATCTCATCCTTTATTTTTTTTTTGTTTAAATCTACCTATCTCATGTTTGTATAATCGGTTGCACTAGATTAGTTATTGTGATAATAATAATAATAAGAAGAAGAAGAAGAAGAAACTGTGTCAGGAGAAAAGACCATTTGGAATGAGTTATTATTTGCATTATCAGCATAATCATCATCAAGGCTTGGTTGTCCCAACTATTTTGTCCATCTATTTTTAGATATAGATGGACAAAATACTCATAGTGGTCTATTTGTAAAGAAGTCTCACAACCTTGCTTTTATCCATGGCATACCTTTAATATTGTTTTTTTTCATTCTACACTTTCGTTTACTTTGACATCTCATCCTTTATTTTTTGTTTTTTGTTTAAATTTGCATATCTCATGTCTGTTTCAGTTGCACTAGGTTAGTTATTGCAAATAATAATAATAATAATAATAATAATAAGGGCATGATAGAGAAACTGTGTCAGGAGAAAAGTCCATTTGGAATGAGTTATTATTTGCATTATCAGCATCATTATCATCAAGGCATGGTTGTCCCAACTATTTTGTCCACCTATTTGTAGATTTAGAAAATTTACAACGCTAGTTGTCAAGGCCTAACACAGCCCTCAATCTGGCAGTTTTTTTTAGTTTGTTTGCATGAGCGGCATAAATGTGTTATATATGAATGGAATATGCACTTTATGGCTGCTCTAAGTTCAAATTTACTTAGTTGATGGTTTTCAACTGCAGGCCAAAATATTAGGAAACTTGTGAAAGATGGTTTTATCATCAGGAAGCCAACTAAAATTCACTCACGTTCACGTGCAAGGAGGGCTTTAGAAGCAAAAAGAAAAGGACGACACTCTGGATATGGTAAATATCTATATTCTAAACAATCTGTACTTATCTTTATTTAATTTTTTCCCCATATTACAGGTAAGCGCAGGGGTACAAGGGAAGCAAGGCTCCCTACAAAGGTGCTCTGGATGCGAAGGATGCGAGTTCTGAGGCGCTTGTTGAAAAAGTATCGTGAATCCAAGAAGATTGACAAGCACATGTACCACGATATGTACATGAAAGTTAAGGGTAATGTGTTTAAGAACAAGCGGGTCCTCATGGAAACCATCCACAAGTCTAAAGCTGAAAAGGCCAGAGAGAAGACTTTGGCAGACCAGTTCGAAGCTAAACGTGCAAAGAGCAAGGCCAGCAGAGAAAGGAAGATTGCTAGGAGGGAGGAACGTCTTGCTCAGGTATGATACTTTTGCTTCATATTCGTCTTTGATTACACTTGGACATGCAAGCTTGTAGTTGAAGATTATCGCTCTAGTCGGTTACCTGTCTTGTTATTTGTTTTCAATGGTTTATCAAGATGTCTCTTTGTAGAAAAAATTGTTATCCGGATAAGACTATTTTATTACTGATAGGCATTTGGTTGATTTCAACCGTGGAGTTTTAGTTAGTTGAGACTTGTAACATTTCGAGTCTAATAGACTAGGAGGATCCATATAACCAATTTCACATAGTGGTTTTGTATTGTAACATTTCTCATTGTGTGATGGTCTTGTGAAAAATAGGGACCTGTGGAACGAGCCTCTGCCGCTGCACCTGCTGCCCAAACAGAGTAAGTAACCTCACCTTTACCTAATTTGTCTAAACCTACACATTTTTGTTCATAGTCTGATGGTGATTTGATTTTCATGCAGAGCAACCAAAAAGGCTAAAAAGTAGAGTATCCGTTGCTGGATAGGTCAGAGGGGTTGTTTGCCGTAGTTTTTACCATTTGTTTTGCAAACAGTAACATGTTGGGAAAATAACTGTTGGAATCTCTTGTATCTCCATTTTTGTTTGTTCCAAATTACATATTACTGTTCTGAAACTTAAGTGTTAACTTTCTAATTGTGGTATTGAATGTTGTGTATCGTGAGTTTCTTGTGCTTCATGTTTTCCTTTCCAACTGCAAACTGCATTGAAAATATCTTTAAGAGGATTATGGAGAATATCTTTATTAACTAAGCTAAGCTTTTCATTTGAAGATGTTATCTCCATGACATTTGTTCAACTGCATTCCTAATATCTGATGGATAATTTGAAATAGAATAAATTATTTCATTTCATAATTAAAGTAGAACAAATTATCTACTTTTACCAATTGATTTGTACATAAGATGAATAATTAGGCAATCTGTTAAGTATATGTGGTAGAATACACCCCTTCTCTTTGGTTTGGAAATTTTAATTTTTTTATTATTGCTTTTTTTATTTTTTTTATTTTTTTTTTATTTATTTTAAGATGTGCTATATGAGTACTTTATTAGAGTACATAAAGTGAAATTTTAATTTTATTGATGATGTAATATGTGCATGCACGTGAAATCGGATGCTCATGTATTTACGTCATTCCTCTAATTCACTCTTCATTTTCATTTCTCTATATTTTTTTAATTATAGCTATTATTATATTTTGATATTTTAGCATTGGAACAACTAAGCTACTTGGTAGGGGTATGTATCTCTTAAGTATAATTTTAATGTTTATTTTTTTACTTGTTTTTTGTTGATTTTTAATTTTGATAATTTACATTGATTCTGTTTTTTGTATTCATCTGTAATGTATCAGATTGACCCCCCCCTATCGCCCCCCCCCCCCCCCCCCCCTCCCCCCCCCCCCCATCCGACCGTCCCCCACCGACGATTTAAAGCTATATTATAGATACGGAGGTTTGTTTGTATCAGATTACAATCATAACATTTTGTAATGAGATTAATACAATACAATTTAAATTATCAAAAAAGAATTAATTGTAATATAATTGATTAATTACAGTGGATTAATACAAGCACTAAAAAGTAAATTAATAAATAAAGAATGGGAATTTTAAGATATGAATAATATATTTAGCATGCTGAAAAGACAATTTTAAGTGTGAGTCCAAGAGAAATCAATATAAGTGAATACATACAAATAATAATTTGTTTGAGTAAATTTGTAATTATTTTTTATTAAAATTGTTTAAGATAAAGTTTTAATTTGTATATTCTCTAATTGAGTGTTTTCGATAAATTGGCCATGAGATATGAAATTTACCTGAACTAGATCATGACAATTAACATCAAATATATTTTAATTGATTAATTTCTATGTTTTTTCTTACAATTAAATTCACTTTATCATATAATAAGAACATATGTATTAAATTTCTATGAGATAGATTGATAGTTAATATGTATAGTGTTGTCATTTTAAAATTTAAGAATTAAATTTGACTAAATTAATATGATATTAACCATATCATTTAAGAGTATTAAGAATAAACGAATGATCTTATATCATCTAAAAATATATATATTAATATAAATAATTTTATGTCTTTAAGAAATATTATATTTTATAGTATTGTTGTGTAATAATTGTATAAAATATATTATTATTTCATTAAATAACAATGTAAAAAAGGATTTAATATTTGTAGTTTCTTTAAAAACGATCATTTATCATTTACAACAGCATTTTGGCAAACTAAAAAATAAAAATGAAAAACTGATGACCGATGGTTGTCTCTAGTTGACCTCTTGTTTGCTCCCAGGATTATGGTGCAGTGGTAGGGTGACTAATCGTTAAATCAGGCATCCTTGGTTCGATCCTTAGCTACGATGCATTTTACAAGAATTTTTTCTCCAAATGGGGTGCGAACCCTGGGACGCTGGTCTTCTAGACCGCCCACCGTGAGTGCTTCCTGATTTACCCTGGTGATAGGTGAGAAACTTCTATAGGACCGAGTCGATCAACCCAGATTCAATTTGTCTGCTACCTGATTAATATTTTATTTTTTAGTTCACCACTTGCTTGATTCATTATTTTTTTTTACCGTTCCTAATCTATCGATCAATTGAGAATGACTCTTTGATCACGTAAATCCTAAAATATAATTTGTATTTAAAAATTTATTATTTTCAATATAGTATGTCAATTTAAATTGATATTTAAAAGTATTAATATAATCAAGAGAACTAGATAAACACACTGGATATTATTCGGCTAAAACTAGTTGATGGATCTAGAGAGATCGAAATGACATAGAACTAGGTCATACGTGTTCGATTAGTTTCCCTGATTATATATATATATGTCTCAAACATCAATTTGACACACTGTGTTTTTTTTTAAATGAATCAAATTTTTTTGAATGCATTCATATTAAAAAAAAATCATTGTCTTCAATATCATATGTCAAATTAATACTTGAGGGCATGAATATAATCAGAAAAATTAAACAAGCACATAGAACACATTCTATGTCATTCTGAACTCTCTAGGCCCATCAACCGATTTTAATCTATTTTAGCCAAAATCGACTGATAAACTTAAAGAATTCAGAATAACATGAAACTATATCTTATGTATTAGTCGAGTTCATTATATACATGCCCTTAAACATCAATTTGATTTACTATATTAAGAGTTGTGGTTTGTTGAATACGATTAGATTTTTTTAACACATTCGTATTCAAAAAATTGCAGCTCTTAATATAATATGTCAAAATGATGCTTGATGGTATGGATATAATCAAGAGAACTAGACGAACACATAAAAAATTCAGAATGATATGTAACTAAGGGTGCAAACGAATCGAGCCGGTTTGCGAGTTTTTCGAGCTAGCTCGAAAAATATTCAATTTGTATTTGAAATTATCGAATTCAAGCCGAACTCGAATATTTTTTCGAGCCAAATTCGAACTTATACTATTTTGTTCGATTGTTTGCTGGCGAGCCGAACTCAAATCAAATTCTAATTATTTTTACATAATTTTTATTTAAATATATTCAAATTAAGATTCAAATAATTCGAATTGAATTTGAATTTAATTCATTTCGAATTATAATTCGAATATACTCGAATCAAAGTTCGAACAATCCGAATCGAACTCGAGCTCGAATTTTATTTCGAATCAAGCTTGAGCCAAAACTATGTGTATTTTCGAACTTCAAATATCATATATATTTTTCGAGTTCGAATCCAAATATCAATATTTTTATATTATTCGGCTCAATTTGATTTGTTTGCACCCTTATTGTAACTGGGTTTTATGTGTTAGTTTAATTCTCTTCATTATATTCATGTCTTCAAATATCAATTTGACACTATATCAAGAGCAATAATTTTTTAACACAAATTAGATTTTTTTAACAGATTTTACTGCTCTCAATATAGTATATCAAATTGATATTTAAGAGCGTGAATAAAATTAAAAAAATTAGAGAAACACATATAATATGATTTAATGTCATTTCCAACTTTTTATGTTTATCAACTAATTTTGACCGAAACTGTTATCAGGTGGTTCATACCTCAGGATTGTCCATGTGGTTGAGCTCGTGATACATGCTGCCAACCAAGGATATCACTTTCAAAATCAGCATCTAGCAATGTGCCCCAAAAATATTTCATTCCCCAAGTCATGTAAGTTGCAAAAATTTCACAAGAAAATTTGTCACGATCACTCTTGTTCAGTTGCGCAGCCAGCCAATTGCCCAAAGTTCTCTCATTACTACATCTACTGGGGCCCAAAGATCAGCATTATAACTTGTAATCTCTTTAGATAGAATCATTATTGTTTCTGAGTAGAATAAAAGCTTCGGACACTGAGTAATTATTTTGTTTAAAAAAACCTGAGTTACTTACTCCAACCAGGAGGGCAAGCTCAAGCCTCAAGAACAAAGACGAATCTAAATGTTTTGATTTTGGTAGGTGATCTAGTAGGTTTTCCAATGGCAAAGATGGTTAAGGTTGCGGGCTGACGTAAAGGTCAAAGTCAAGACCTATTGAGGGGAAGAATAATCAGTCCAACCACACTGAGGAAAAGAAAGCTTGTCGGACAAGGAAGTCCGATCGGGCCAACCACATTGAGGAAAGGAAAACCAATCGGATGAATGAAGAAGTCTAATCGGGCCAACCACACTGAGGAAAGGAAAGGCGGTTGGATCAGGAAGTTCGACTGGACCAACTACACTAAGAAGGAAGGAAGGAAGTCCAGTCAGACTTATTCCAAGAAAAAGAGCTTCGGATGGATGTGGCCCCAGGTGTCAAGTCCAATCGGACCCACCCAAGTGAGAGTTCTCAAGAGGGGGCTAGGGCAATGCCAATCGAATAAATTCTTAAACTTCAACCAAACCGACCTGTTGTGCTGACCTATCTCCTTAAGCCGCTTGGGGTTGGCCTTCGGTTGGACCTATCTCAAGTCAGAAGGGCATATCCAACCGGACCTTGGAGTAGGGTCGGTCCGATCGGACTTCTTTACTCTTCAGGGATTCATCAAAATAGGCTCAAACAACTTAAATCCGACAAAAAGAGGGTCCGACCCACTCCATATAAGCCCCTTAAAATCCTTAGGATAGTTGGATCATTGGGCCAAGCCCTCCTAAGAGGCTCTTCTGAAAGATACAATCCAAAATATCAACATCACCAATAAATAGAGGGTCATCCCTGATAGATACACATTAAAAGTCTAGCAATCATTATACTATATCGATACAATTGTTGTCATACAGGAAATATTATGATAAAACAATCTCATTTATGACGACATAACATCTCCTGGAGTAAGGGTCATAAGAGATATTATAAATAGGAATCTCTCCTTCACGGCACAGGTATCTGAATCTCTATCTTTTAGTCTTATTTTCATGCTTCATTTGCTTTTGTGCTAGTTGTTTAACTTAAGCGTTGGAGTACTTGCGCCGGGATCCCCTAGCCTACCTCTAAATTTTGCTTGTCTCCTTGTAGTTGCTGGCAAGTTGCCAACGATCATCTTGCGGTCAACTTGCTCGCCATTTCACCGGCGTTTTCATCTCATTGACGGATCAGTAGGTATTGGGTAATGAGAACCATAGATTAATAGGGACAAATGTTCATGACCAATTTGAATGCAATTTCAAATTAAATATTGGTGTCGTCCGGGTCCACTGGCTAGGTTGTCGCTCATTACATCTTCGGTTTATGCCTTTCACAACACCGGAGGCCTATCACGCCCCGAGCCGCCATAATGGTTCCAGGGTGATGAGGATCTGGGCGAGCAAACTCTCCGGAACTCCGTCCTTCGACAGTTCCTGATGCACAACCAACTCCAACAGGCCTACCCACGTGGAAAGCAACCTCAGGCTAACGATCGGACAACACTAGCAGTACGGACGAATGGTTGTCGATACAACACAATATTTCGCTCATGTGGTTGGTCAAAGCACGGCAGCTCGCTCGTGTGGTCGTCCAAGTAGCCTTTTCAGGGCTTGCACGGAGGTCTACATGGACCTTTCACCTCCGTGGTTATATAAGAGTCTAAAGAGATAAGTAAAAATATGATTTTCTTCTCGCTTATTTTTTATTTTTATTTTTTATAGAAAATATAGTTTTTTGAAAAATATGTTTGATTTGTATTTTACATTTTCTGAAAAATTATAGAATGAAAAAAAATTATTTTTCATAAAATAAAAAAATTGATTTTTTTAAAAATAAAAAATAAAATATACCAAATGTCCTACAATCTTCTCTGATTTTTCTCTTTTAACGGAATCTCAGGACCTGCACATACAATTGAGACTCGAACTGAAACCAAAGTGTGGTCACGTGGTATTTTGTGAATCGGCTTCCAGGCTCCTACCTGAAGGACGTTTGGCCCATAGACACACTGTCAAGGACCATGCTGCATGCTACTTGGCCAAGAAAATGACCGTTAAGGAATTCATTTTCCCAAGCTAATTATGCTAAATTATTTTTCTGTTCGACCAGCAACTTTGTTCATCGAGTAAAGCTTTTATGCACAGCGGATCGATTCCGGTACGCTAGAGGGGTGAATAGCGTTTCTTTGATTCTTTCAACCTACGTTGTTAGTTTGCATAGCGGAAATACAAGATAATAAAACTAACAACAAAGAACAAACGCTAACAAACCAGATTTAGTTGGTATCCACCCCGGCCGGGTGACTAATCCAACAATCCGTCGGTGGATCACTCCCCGGATAACCTCCGGCTAGCCCGCGTCGCTCCTTGTGGGTGGAGAAATCTCGCCACAACACCTCGGACACTATCTGGGCACAAAAGACTACTAACACGCTTTACCCAAGCGAGTTTCGTCAAGAACCTCAGCCACCACGAAGTCCTCTTTAAATATGATTCGGGGCTGATTTCTCGCTACCAGTCGACTGCTCACTTACCAGTCGACTGGTAGGCTTCAACGGCTACAAAATATGCAATGAATGCCTCAGCCGCCTTCGCAACGGTTACCCTCCAGTCGACTGGTACAGGACCAGTCGACTGGTCGACCCTCCTTGGGTCGACCCGATTCTCTGTGTGTTGTGGTCCCAGTCGACTGCCACAATGGCAGTCGACTGCCCTGCTCACACACCTAAGGTTTCCCCTCCTGAGTACATTCCACTCCGCACTCAAACCCTAGGATTTCCCGAGTACAATCACACTGCACTCGTACCCTCACGACTCGACTGACTCCTCCTCCGCAGCCTCGACTGTTGCCTTCGCGCCCTCTTCATCTTCGGCCCTCGTCCCTCGGATGCGCACGCAAGCCTCCAGCTTGTCTCCATGCCACCCTTCACGTATGCCTCGAAGTCCGCGCCCATCAGCTCATCGTACCTGCACTCCATGGTCCCTCAGATGCGCACACAAGCCTCCAGCTTGCCTCCATGCCATCCTTCACCGTACTGAGACCGTCCAGTCAAGTCCATATGCGTACCTGTACAACCTGCACACTCAACATACGCATATCAAATACACAGGTAAACCTAACTTAAACCCTTTGCACAAACATCAAAACCCATGGTCACACCGGACCATCTTAGGGCTGATTGCTCCAACAATCTCCCCCTTTTTGATGTTTGGCAATCCGTTTAAGTTAGGGAAAACAAGATAGTAGTCAATAGCAAAAACCATGCTAAATAAATGCATATGCAATGCAAAATGGATCCTATCCCAAGGCATCCTACATCTAACCCTCCAAGTTAGGATTTTCTAACACCTAGCCCTCCAGGCTAGGATTTTCCCACCTAACCCTCCAAGTTAGGATTTTTCACCAACATGGGCTTTTTAAAGTTTTTCCCAAGCTCCCCCTATACTGGACTTACAAAGGCTTTTTAAGAACCTTTCCAAGGTTCCCCTTACGCCAAGAAGGGAGCAACCATGCTCCCCCTTAATCTTAGCTCCCCTAAACCTAGGGTTTCTAGCAAAGGTAAGTTTAGTTTCCCAACTTAAATCCAAACTTCTCCCCCTTTACCATACATCAAAAAGACCCCAATAATATCCAATTATTGGTTCTTTTACTCCCAATGATCCTAAACACAGTATACTAAACCCCCGTACACTTGTTTCTTATCATTTGGACCAAAATCAGCTGCTGGATACCCACACCAACCCTGACCAGTCGACTGCCCCCAGGGCAGTCGACTGATACTCTGATAATCAGTTTTCTGACCGAATTTCAGAAATGCGTCAGAAATTCCACAAATCTCCAAAAATTCCCAAATTTCGTGGAGAACTTTGTGGTACCCATACCTACTTGGGAAAAATACATCTACCCATGTATCTATCACCATTCCCAAGTTTGACACAAAACCCAAAAATTTTCTTATAAAAATTAAGACAAATTGGAGACAACCTCCCCCTTAACCCATGCCTTCTCCCAATTTTCATTTTTCCCAGGTTAAGTTCTACCCAACTTAACCTCTTAAACACCATGTTGAGTTACCCCCAACCCAACATCCGAGTTCTTTCCCCTTTGACACTCTTATAGCATTGCCCGAGGCAATCTTTCCCTAAGTGCCAAAAAGAACTCAACAAAAGTCTAAAAACTCTAAAGTTTGCAAACACACTTGCTAGGATATACCCTATCCTAGAAGAATATGATATCATGGAAATATCAAGTGTACTTGACTTTTGGTACACATTTAAGTTTCTTACGGATTTTGCATTAAGTATCAACTCTCAAATTCATTTCTAATTCCATGTATTTGTCAAACCTACCCATCATAATTCGACACATGGAATTGTCCTCAATGTTCCCTGTTTAACCTCTAAATCTTAGATACTTAGGGAACCTTATCAATCCTTCTTGATTTTCATAAACTCCAATAAATTCTTATCAAATCATGGGATAACACTTTATACAAAGAATATGAAATCATAAACATCAACTTTAATCCAAAATCATATCCCATAATTCAAATTTGCACTCTCTTATTGCCCAAACTGCCCCTTTTGCAATTTTTCACAGACCAGTCGACTGCCCATATGGCAGTCGACTCTCAAATCGAACAGAGATCCTGGTCGACCTCCCAGTCGACCCCCAGTCGACTGCCACCAGTCGACTGGTATCTGAGCCAGTCGACTGGTGGCTGAATTTCAGCCCTCTTTGGTGAATTTCAGAAATGTCGTAGAAATTCCAGAAAATTCGAAAAATCTTGAAATTTTGCGGGGAGATTTGTGAAGCCAACATCTACTTGGGAAAAATACGTTTCCAAATAAATGTACTCCGGATCCCAAGATTAGCACAAAACTCTACTTCTTCCAAAGTGTATCAAATAACCTCATCCTAGAAGTTCTAATTCTCACTTCTCTTCAATGCATTCACTTCTCCTTGATCATAATTCTTTTCTACCACTGAAATACATGGTATTTCACCATTAAACCTCAATTTTGTGAATTATAACTCCTTTCTCACCTTTTCTCCCTAAATTCCCCTTTTGATGTGCCAAAATCTAGGATTAAGACTTACCCAAGTCTCCCAACCCTTTGTGACACATTTCACCTAATTTCCTAAGGGAGAAATTTTTTTTGAGATCCATTTACCATGGACCCCAAAGGCTCCTAGAGCTCCCCCTTGAGCTCTTAGCCTTAGCGACCTCCCTAGGTGACTCGGTCCAAGCTAGGCTACACCGGTGTGCCACCGGTGACTCTTGGCCTACAAAATTGACCTTTTTAACCTTGGACACCTTGTCCTTGGTTAGGTCACTCTCTTTACCCTTGGATGGCATCCCCTTGCCACCCTTGGACCTTCCCTCCTTACTAAGATTATATGTTTTCCCAACATACTTCTTTCCACTACCCTTGGAGGTCTTAGATTGGTACCCCAATCCCGATCTATCATAGTTGGGTTTGATGCTACCCAACACCATGTCTAAGCCCTTAGATCCAACCGTGAATCTTTCTAGGGCTTTTTCTAATGTATCAAGTCTTGCCCTCAAGGCTTGATTTTTCCTCTCTAGACCTTTAACCTTGTAGTCCATATGCCCACTTTGGACCTTCCTAGAACTACCCATTCTCTTAGACATTTGTTTCCCTCCCTTGGGGTTAATGTCTTTAGCCTTGGATACACAGGTCTTAGATTTATCATGATGCATGCTTTTCTTAGGATATGTATCTACCTTGTTATCCTTATTCCTATCATGATATTTAAAACCATGGTTATACACAAAAAGACACTTTTCATGAAATCTAGCATGCATGGGTGAGTGATTTGCATTATTTCTAATATTCATGGGTGGGTAATTGGCATGATTCTTAGCATTCATGGAGGAACTTAAATATGAATGGCAATTTAATCTAGGTTTAGGAATTACCTCCCTTACCCCTGTAGTCCCTCTTTGATGTGGGCTTCTCTTCTTCCTTTGCTCTTTCTCCCATCTCCTCAAGTGCTCCATCTTCTTTAGCTCCTTCTTCCTTGGACACTTGGTGTGGTAGTGCCCTAACTCACCACACGTGAAGCATCTAATCCTCTTTTTCTTAGCTTGAGCCTCTTCATTCCTACAACCTACATTAGCTTTAAAGGAATTTACAATGGGTTTAGGGTGTACCACCTTTTTACCTTTTGGGCACTTATCCTTATAGTGCCCCTTTTCGTTGCACCCAAAGCATGTGATGTGATCTTTCTTCTTTGCTTTGGTCGAGGTAGAGGCTTCTTCTTGTTCTTGTATGATTGAGGGTCTCTCCTCCCCCTCAATATTTGACGTTGATACTTCTTCTTTTTCTTCTCTAGATGAGGTGGAGAACCTCTCACTCTCTTCTTCCATTTTACTTGAGGAGGTAGATGATTCTTCTTCCTTTTTCTCCTCTTCTTGAGCTATTGAGAATACTTCCTCGGCCTCCTCCACTAATTGATCTTGTGTAGGGTTCTTATGAATTTCTTGCAATTTGCTCCACAATTCATATGCATTTTGATATTCTCCTACACGACTCAAAACATTAGCAGGCAAAATATTAACTAAAATATTGATTACCTTTTCATTTGCCCTAGATTGCTCTTGTTGTTCATGACTCCAATATCTAGGTCTAAGCCTCTTCCCATGCTTATCCTTTGGAGTCTCATATGGCTCTTCAAGCGCAATCATTTGTTCCCACTCCATCGCGAACCACGTCTCCATCCGTGACTTCCAATACCCGAAGTCTTCATGGTCGTAGGCCGGCGGAGCGTAGATGTTGTCCCCAAGTTTGTCTTCCATCATTCTTCTCCTCTAGCGTGTACTCTCTCGACGGTTAGTCCGATCAAGAGCAGTCCTTGCTCTGATACCAATTGTTAGGATCGATTCCGGTACGCTAGAGGGGGTGAATAGCGTTTCTTTGATTCTTTCAACCTACGTTGTTAGTTTGCACAGTGGAAATACAAGATAATAAAACTAACAACAAAGAACAAACGCTAACAAACCAGATTTAGTTGGTATCCACCCCGGCCGGGTGACTAATCCAACAATCCGTCGGTGGATCACTCCCCGGATAACCTCCGGCTAGCCCGCGTCGCTCCTTGTGGGTGGAGAAACCTCGCCACAACACCTCGGACACTATCTGGGCACAAAAGACTACTAACACGCTTTACCCAAGCAAGTTTCGTCAAGAACCTCAGCCACCACGAAGTCCTCTTTAAATATGATTCGGGGCTGATTTCTCGCTACCAGTCGACTGCTCACTTACCAGTCGACTGGTAGGCTTCAACGGCTACAAAATATGCAATGAATGCCTCAGCCGCCTTCGCAACGGTCGACCTCCAGTCGACTGGTACAGGACCAGTCGTCTGGAGCCAGTCGACTGGAACCAATTCCAGTCGACTGGCAGTCGACTGGTCGACCCTCCTTGGGTCGACCCGATTCTCTGTGTGTTGTGGTCCCAGTCGACTGCCACAATGGCAGTCGACTGCCCTGCTCACACACCTAAGGTTTCCCCTCCTGAGTACATTCCACTCCGCACTCAAACCCTAGGATTTCCCGAGTACAATCACACTGCACTCGTACCCTCACGACTCGACTGACTCCTCCTCCGCAGCCTCGACTGTTGCCTTCGCGCCCTCTTCATCTTCGGCCCTCGTCCCTCGGATGCGCACGCAAGCCTCCAGCTTGTCTCCATGCCACCCTTCACGTACGCCTCGAAGTCCGCGCCCATCAGCTCATCGTACCTGCACTCCATGGTCCCTCAGATGCGCACACAAGCCTCCAGCTTGCCTCCATGCCATCCTTCACCGTACTGAGGCCGTCCAGTCAAGTCCATATGCGTACCTGTACAACCTGCACACTCAACATACGCATATCAAATACACAGGTAAACCTAACTTAAACCCTTTGCACAAACATCAAAACCCATGGTCATACCGGACCATCTTAGGGTCGATTGCTCCAACACCTTTCACCTCCGTGGTTATATAAGAGTCTAAAGAGATAAGTAAAAATATGATTTTCTTCTCGCTTATTTTTTATTTTTATTTTTTATAAAAAATATAGTTTTTTGAAAAATATGTTTGATTTGTATTTTACATTTTCTGAAAAATTATAGAATGAAATAAAATTATTTTTCATAAAATAAAAAAATGATTTTTTTAAAAATAAAAAATAAAATATACCAAATGTCCTACAATCTTCTCTGATTTTTCTCTTTTAACGGAATCTCAGGACCTGCACATACAATTGAGACTCGAACTGAAACCAAAGTGTGGTCACGTGGAATTTTATGAATCGGCTTCCAGGCTCCTACCTGAAGGACGTTTGGCCCATAGACACACTGTCAAGGACCATGCTGCATGCTACTTGGCCAAGAAAATGACCGTTAAGGAATTCATTTTCCCAAGCTAATTATGCTAAATTATTTTTCTGTTCGACCAGCAACTTTGTTCATCGAGTAAAGCTTTTATGCCAAACACAAGCACCGTAGAAATTTCAATGAAACAAATGAATGAAGCGTATTACAAAGCATTATTTCCCAGATGTTGGCGGAGATATACTATTGATCGAACAATTAATTGGAGTAGACTCCCCAATCCCAAACTAATCTTTGCATGCACTCCCCACCTGATAAATTCATTACATTCACTCCCTGATTGATTGAGTATAAAAAAATAAAAATTCAGTATATATTGTAAAGATTTGAGTATAAATTGTTTGAGATTGAGTATTAATTTAAGAAAATTTGAGTACAAAGTTTCGGTGACCCCTCATGTGAAAATTTTAATGTGGTGAATATAAAAGAGTAAAAAATCAGTATACATTATAAAAATTTGAGTATAAATTATTTGAGATTTAGTACTAATTTAAGAAATTTGAGTATAAAATTTCGATGACCTCTCATGTGAAAATCTTGATGTGGTGGATGCAACCTCACATATTCAAATTTTTAAATTTTATACTCAATTTTTTTTCAAATAATACTTAATCTAAATCAATTCATACTTAAATTTTAATAATGTATACTGAAATTTTTACTATATACTGAAATAATGTATACTCAATTTTTTTCAAATAATACTTAAATTTCTTAAAATAGTACTTAATCTCAAACAATTTATACTCAAATCTTTACGATTTATACTGAATTTTTATTCTTTCATACTGATAAAAAAATAATACACAAAACTGTCTTGTCAATCCCATCAGGGAGTGCATGCAAATAAATTTTCGGTTGGGAACTACATGCAAAGCCCAGTTTGATGTTGGAAAGTTTTCTCAAATTTTCCCTTGATCAAATGGAATCGAATATATAGTTAGTTCTCTTATGAATGTTTCACAAGTTTCAGGTATGGAAGAATCGTTGGAAGCCAGGGATGCCCGCGCAGAGCGGGGCAGGGCCGCGCAGCGCGGCCATACATCCCTCCCACGCGGCAAGGTCGCGTAGCGCAGGGCAGGGCCGCGCGGCGCGGCCATCCGGCCAAATCGTGCTGGGCAGAGATGGTCAGGACGGAGAGATTTGGGAAAGATTTTGAGAGGAGTGTACTTTAGAACGGGATTAAGGCAGAGATCAGGTTCAGGGAAGAAGATGATGGAGCAGATCTATTTGTAGTTTCTTAAACGAGATTATTTGTCATTTTAACTCAAAAGGAAAACAAACTAAAATAAAGAGAGAGAAGATAATTGAAGGAGGGGCGAATAAAAATAAAAATAAATCGAATTAATCGAATTGAATCAGTCGAATTTTGAAATTCGATTTAGCTAATTCAATTTTTATTTTTTTTTAAATTAAATTAATCAAAATTTTATCAGTTCGGTAAATTCGATTTTTATAAAAAATTCGATCGGTTCAAAAAAATCGATTAATTCGATTTTCGATTTATTCGATTCGATTGGTTTGATTTTCACCGAATGCTTAGCCTTGAATTAAAGTAAAAAATAAAAAGGGTGTTTTACATAATTTTTAATTATTCGTACGCATGTATATTTTATAAATCTCATATATAACGGGGGTTTTTAAAATAAAATTATCTATATATGTAACTTGGTAGTTCCTCCTCTCACTCATCATACGAGAGGGCGCTCTCTTCGGCTTTCTTCCAGCGAGAAGTGAGATCGATCTAAAAAGTCCATGGCTGATTCCGCCCTCGAAGCATCCTCCAAAAGTGTAAGGCAACAACACTAACACCTCGTTTTCATCGATCCCCATTAGTGTAAGGTCAGATCCTCGGTCTTTATCCTTTGTCTCATTCATCGATGATGATCAATGAGTCATTCGATCATTGATCGAATATTATTGACGGCGTTCAACCGTCGTCCCGATTAAAACTGTACCCTAGAAGGTACGATGAATTCGTCGGGTATTATCGTAATTGTAATTTCGTCGTATTCATCGTCGAATCCAATGATATTGTAATACGATGATTTCGACTGATTCATCATTTGATTCGGAATGATAATAAAAAAATTATTAATAATATTTGATCGTCGATCGAATAACTCGTTGATTATTATCGATAAATATAAAATAGCTGAGACAGAGATTTTATAAGACAAAGGATCCCGTCTGCATTAATGTTTTTCTTTTTTCGCCCCCGTTTTCTTTCGAGATCACTGATCGTTCGCTCTTTGGAATTGTCAGCAGCTGAATGAGAAAGTCATGATGGATGATCTCAATCCCGAATGTTCCTCGGATACCGTAATGATCTTCTTCTTTTTAATCATTCTTTATATTAATTCTTCTTGACCATCTAATCAGTATTGCCTGGCATTGTTAGTCGATCGAGAAGATTGAAGCCACAAATAATGTGACTGTTGCCTCCGATCCCGCCGCCGAGTCGCCTGAAACGGTAAGTCCCTGTACGCTTGAATATTCGATCAAAATCGAATTTTTCGAATCGAATAAATTAAAAATTAAATTAATCGATTTTTTTTTTGTAAATCGACCTAATCGATTAAATTATCTAAAAAATTAAATTTATCGAATTGATAAAATTTCAATTAATTTAATTTTCGATTAAATTAATTTAAATTTTAAATTTTATTTTATTTTTAATTAAAATAATTAGATTTTATTTAATTGATTATATTTTTAAATAAAAAATAATTAAATTAATATTTTTATTTGATTTATTTGATTTAATTGAATTATAAATTTTAAAATCGAAATCAAACTGATTTAACTTAAAAATCGAATCGAATTTGATTCGTTGGATTCGATTAATTCGATTTTTTCGATGTTCTGATCATTCTTTGATCTTTGCGGATGGTCTCGTGAAGAAGGAGATTTTCGATGATGCCGTGGGCACTGCAGATCCAGCCCCACAATCCTCTGCTATGGTAAGGCGCCACCGCCCCAATTTTTTCGATCTCCCTCTATGCTTCTTGTCGTAAATTACATGATCGATCTTTTGTTCTGGTGGCTAACCGTGAAGGCTGAGATCCCAAAAGCGGTCACCGGTGGTGGTCCTACTCCCCAGTCGTCCGACGAAACCGTAAGAACCCACAGACTAGTCTTCCGTTTGGATGTCTTGCATAATTTTTTTCTTCTTGAGTATCTCTCATTCTTTGGATCTGGTGGCCGATTGGGAAGACAGATTCGAGATGCGACAATCGTCGTTCAGCAGAGGGAGCTAGAGTACCTGGACTTCCTGCGTGTGGCATTGATCAAGGTGATTACGCTTGTCGCGGCGGTCTATGGCTTCGTCAAAAACTGGGCCGGCCTGTTCAGCCCCATCATTGACCGTGGGGAGGCGATGGCCAGTCCACTATGCAAGAGCTACTCTCGAGTGCCCTTCGCCCTCCTCCGTTTTGCCGACCGGAAGGTTTCGCTCTTCTCCATCCATTTGCTTGTTCTTTACTCTTCTCGTTTTGAATCGAATCAAAATGACTTTTCTAATGTCAACTTCTAATGCTAAATCTCGAATCGAAATACCTTGAATCATAAAAACTATTAACTAATTTCTTCATCTTGCACCAGATAGATATCTTGACAAGGAAACTTAGCCACCGACTGCCAATCTCGATCAAGAGGGCGGGGGTGAGGGTTAATTCCCAGTTGCGCGAGGTGCGGCGCATCGGCCTCGTTGCGGCCGCGATGAACCTCGCGAAGAAACTATACGCCGAGCACGAGACGACGCTGAAGGCAGCCTGGCGGTGGGCGATCGACTACATCCCTCTATTCTGGCGTTCAGTCCGCTTTCTTCTCTCCATTGTCATCTTCCTCTCAGCGAAGTATAATCGGGCGGTGATGTTCCTGACTGCCGCCGCCCCCCGGCTTCCTCTCGTCGACGTGGACCGCGTCACGAAACTCTTGGACAGGAGGGAATCGACGGAGCGGATTAAGAATCGGCGATCTTGATCTTTTTGATGGAAATCCTTGTTAGTTTCGGTTAAACAAATAACAACTCTTCACTTTTGTTTTTCTGAACAGACACGGCGGTGGTTATACTCGATCGACATTTTATGTCAGCTTGAACACGATGTATTGGATTTTCTAGCAAATCTTTTCAATGAGTTTTTTCTCTATATTCTTTCTAAATATCTTTATAACTTCATTATTATTATTATTATTATTGTGATTTTTAGCTAATATGGCAGGGCTCAGTGAAATCAGAAGTGAGCACTAATAAATAAGCAGAGTTTGAGCCACAACTCAGCATCGAATGCAGTTTCATCTTGTTCTCTTTTGCTGGAGGTTTCACATGAATCAAAGTATCAAACACAATGTTAGGGCGCTTGGGTTGTTGATTAACTTGTGGATGGAATGGCATGAGATGAAAAGTGTGTCTACAAAGTTGAAACCCATGTGTTCCAAAATCAATATTTAGGTGGCTTTAAATGACCTGGGATGAGACGTACCGACGACCAAGGTCAACAGGTAGCTTTAAATGGTTCGATATCAATTACCCTTTTTTTCCCCTCTTTTTTTATTTTTCTTTCCATAATGAAATCTTTTCTCCACAAGTATCTTGCGGTGTATACAACCCCAACTGATGTCATAAGTTGTCATCACAAAATGCCTTTAAAAAACCTAATCCCCTCGGCCCCATTGCCTTTAATTCCAAAGCAGAGGAAAAAGTAAGCAAAACTTATCCTATACTTTGTTTATTCCGAGAAAAGGACAACTTAAAGAGCAATTTACCAATTTTAAAGGCACAAATATAAAGTGAAGCATGGGCCGGTGTCGGCTTACAAATTAGAGAGCATTTTCTCAATTTTATAGGCAAAAATAGAAATTTAAGAATCTATCCTAGACCGGCCCACGGCCAGGTCCTAATCGGATCCGGCCTGAGTCTGAGTTCGAGCTCGAGCCCAGCCTATAATTGAGTCAATAGCTCGGCTACCTATTGACTTGGGTCGCTAGGATTCAACCATAAGTGGCCCGGCAAGGGTTAGACCGGTTTTGATTCAAAATCTTTATTAATCGCTCGACTCATGGTTAACAGTGAAAACGATTATTAACCATCCCCATAGTTAACCGTCGAACCAGCTTTCTTGGATAGAGATAGAGTAGGGGGAAAAAAGGGGAAAAAACAATTTAGAGAGCATTTTTCCAATTTTAAAGGCAAAAATAGAAATGGAAGAATCTACTATAGGTCCGTTGGCAAAAATAGAAATTGAATAATCTTTCCTAGACTTGCCTACAGGCCAATTAAATAATCGGACTCGGCTTGAGCCTGAGCACGTAATTGGGTCAATAGCCTGACTATCTATTGACTTGGGTTGCCAGGCTTGGATCGTAAGCGGCCCGGCAAGGGTCAGGCCAGTTATAGTTCAAGGTGCTAATTAATCGTTGAATCGATGGTTAATTGTGAAATCGATTGTTAACAGTCGAACTGGTAATAATCATCTAATCGAATATCAACCACCGGTTTAATGGGTTTTTTTTTTTTATGTTATAGTCATTGGAACCCATGATTCCGTTCGTTAGAACTGTCGGTTCCAATCATTAAGGGAGGAAGGGTGGGTTTTTTTAATAATTTTTAACGGTTAGGATTATTTATCCGTTTTTTTATCAATAACTATGATTTAGTATCTATTACTTTCCAAACTCTATAAATAAGGAGCTCGTTTTATCATTTTCACATTATTTTTCCTCTACTTTCATTCTCAATTCTAAAATTTGGATCGCTTTGGACTTCAATTCAACGCACTTTCAACTTCAATTCTGCAATTATAATGGAAGAAACTTCATTATCTCGATCTTGGAAGGGTAAGAAAATAGTCAATCTGAATGTGGATCGTGATATTCAACTTACAAACAATCAGCCTGAGCAAATTCTGACACCCGAGACACAAGAAATTATCGATAGCAATACTTCTCATTGTTGGTGCAATTTGTCACGCCCTTAGAGGCTCGTGCTTTCTCAAAAATCAGGCAGCGCTTCTTCTGTACGACGGGCAATCTGAAACTTTTATACATATACACCCCACACATATAAAATTCAGTCACACTCGGCTGTTATTCACACAATCACAAAGACGTAGTTAAAAAATATAACTCATAAATAGTAAACATAATAAATAAATCTCCATAAGTTAAACTGCAACGAATTAAAATTCAGCGAAAGTAAACAAATACATGTCCGAAGGCAAGTCAAATATCATCCGAAATGATAACAAATCCAAAGCGACACCAACACGATAAAATACTATGAAAGTACGAAAACGATAAGAAAATACTCGAACAAGGGACTAGCAGTTGGATCCTCTCTTAGCGACATGAGACGCGACTATCAACTATTCAAAACAAAAAAGGACGAGGGGTGGTGAGTTCCAGGTGGAACTCTACGGGTATAAGAAAATAGATAAATGCATGATTTAAAAGGGTAAATCAAGCATATAGAATTAAAGGTATATAGTCTCTGAATAAAGAACATAAAATAAATACATATGCACAAATAAAAAAATACCTGAAATCTCATGTAACATATAGGGGCATGATCAAAAATCCCCTCCTAATATTTCAGTAAACTACTAATACTGTCAAACAAATCCAAATCATATAATAAATATAAATCATAACTGTATATGCATGTAAATCAAATTCAACAATCATAGTTCAAACAAGTACAATAATCATAAGCAAATGCACAATGCATAATATACGCATGATGTCATGACCTGTACTGTACACATACCAACCACCGTTACATTGGGTAAGTTGAGTGGACAAGATACAAGCGCTCAACACCTGTGGCTATGCAAATACACCACAATATCTGTGCCCCTGAATGAAAAGCCGAAACACCTATAGCTATAAAAACCCCGAAACACCTGGGGACTTCAAACATCTGGGGAGTATCAACTGTTTGTACACAACTTCAACTGAGTGTGGCACAATAGGAAAATATACCTGACGACCCATCTTAACTACAAGGGAACTAGTGGTCGTCGATCTACAAACAATGTTATGATGCATGCCACAAATATACACAATCTCAATCAATGCAAAATCATGCATCAATACGATACGAAAACACAAATAACACCAAAATAAAGAAATATGCACTAAACTACTGGGTAGGATTTATCTAATGTCAACCAAAGCCTAGATAGGTGAAATGATAGTTTTTAAGTACACGCGTACAAGCGGTACTCTTTAGGTCAGAAACTAAGAGATGAGACTGTATAACTGAACAATTTGAATTACTACTCAAAGGTCAGGCGAGAATAAGTATCAAGCAGAAAAAACAAGAAAAATATATTTAAGATAAAGTAGCCTACTTAGATAATAAAATAATCATACATTTAAGGTAAACGAATTTACAAGAATCAAGCAAAAAGTACCCGCCTTTAAAAAAAGTATAAGTATCCTCACGATGAGTGTACAAGTCTGAATCAGAATCCTGTATAAATGGCAAAATTTATCTATTTATATGATACAACAATAAGCTAAACTACCAATAAACAAAATTAATATAAACCTTAATCATAATATCTACTTAATTTAATCTTCACCCTGTTGGGGATCGGTGCACCAGCTAGTGGTGGTGAATAGCCCGTTGCCCCCAATGCGTCGTTTCTTCCTACACGTGTTAGCGTGCGCAAGCAGAATTATAAACTACAAATAACAATACAAACGATAACACCAAACTTTTACGTGATTCGGAGATAATACCCCTACTCCACCGTTGTCCATAAGGCGGACGATCCCGATCCGTCGGTGGATGACTCCTCGGAAAGCCTTCGGCTATCTCGTGTAGCTCCTTATAGGTGGAGAAACCTCGCCACAACCCGCAACACTCACCTGAGCACTTAGACTACTAATTGGCCTTTAACCAAAGTCAATTTTGTCAACCGTAGTCAGCCAAGCCGAGCTCCCTTAAATAGAGCTCGTGGCTGTACTAGTCGCTACCAGTCAATTGGTGCCAACACCAGTCGATTGGTTCTAACCAAATCCGAACGTTATAGCCCAACGTTTGAATTCCAGCTGACGCCAGTCGACTGCACAGAAGATCAGTCGATTGATTTTTCTGTGCTAACTACCAGTCACTACAAGCCGCAACCGACTGCCCAACCTAAACCTAGGGTTTACTTTCCTGAGTACAATTCTCTCAGCACTCGAACCCTCACGACTCAGCTGACTCTTCACTTAGCAGCCTCGACCTGTTGCCTTCAAGCCTTCTTCGACTTTGACTCTCGTCCCTCGGATGCATATGAGCCCGTGACTCGTCCTCATGTCATCCTTCGCTTATGCCTCGAAGTGCACTTCCCTCGGCTCATTGTTCCTGCTTTATCCACGGTCCCTCGGATGCATACAAGCCCCGCGGCTTGTCTCCTCATGTTATCCTTCATCGGACTCGAAGTCGTCCAGCTAAGCCTATGTGTATCCTGCAAACATACACACTCACATACACATATCAAATACAAGGGTGAACCTAACTTAAACCCTTTGCCCAAATATTAAAACACATGGTCACTCTGGATCATATATTGCTCCAACACACCCAACTTAGCTATTAGGTTAACTCCCAAGGTACAAGTAAGATGATATTCTAAACTCAATTCTGATCCTTAAGTTGAAAGCTTCATCTTACCATCAACACATCCACATAAAATTACCCTAACATGCGAAGACCAAAACTACCACTACTGTACAGAAAGGAAAAGGATCAAAGCAACCCTCAATCAAGGTTCGAACCCCCAACTCACGGTAAAGAACTCCATGTGCAGGACATTAACAACTTAATTAACAAACTAAAACCCAAATAAAATACCTCAAGATTACAAAAAAATTTAGGATATATAGCAATCATAGAACTATAAGGTAACAACACTTCAATTGCTCAAACGGTCATAATTAGAAACCATACAAAACAGTGGTTCATCCTTGCAATTTGCGGCACCAAAACAACTTCAAATTCTAATCGATCTTCAAAATAGGAACCAACTCCAACAAATATCTCCAACAAATATCCAAGTCGGAAAACCTTTGCCCTAAACCAAGACAAGACTTAGCTAGAAAGAGATGGTCGGCTGGTCGAGGATGGGTGACGATCGCACAATCATTAGGGTTGGGTGTCAGGCTTGTGGAGAAGAAGAGGAACGAAGAAGAAGCACCCACAACTGCCTCGGTCGATATGGAGGAGATCCTGGTGAAGTCGCTCCGGTGGCATCGCTCATTCGGATGAAGGTGGAGAAGGATCGACCGGCGAAGCGGGCGATCGACACAGCTAACTCTTGCGACGACACAGGGGAAAGAGGAAGAGGATCGCGTGTGGAGAAGGGGTCGATGGCTAAACTATGTTCTGCTCTGATATAGTATGTATCAAACCTAGTTTTGTCCATAATCAACTCTTCCTACTAATTTTTAGTTTGCAGAAGGATTCTAATAGTGTCATGCATTACATAAATAGGATTCTCAGAATTTGATCAACCTTACGATAAATTCATGCTTAAATGCGACCTCGGACATGATATCATACCATATCAGGCCTATCGTGGGCTTGAAATAGATTATATCAGGGTCACGGTAGGCTTGATATGGGATGATGAGCCCACGATGGGCTTGATATCATCTTATATCAGGCCCACAGTGGGGTTGATATAAGTTAATGTCAGGCCCTCGTTTGGTTTGGTATTGGATCTGTATCGATCGTTGCTTGCTTTTTAAATTACAAAAACACTTGATTATGAATTCGAAACTTTGGCAAATTAAATTGTAATTTATTTTTCAGAGATGATAATGTTGCTAACGAAATTCTCTCAGAGATATGGAATATCCTTGATGATAATGTTGTCATGCAGAAAAGAGCAGAAATATCCAATACTAATATTTTATTATCTTTCGAGTATAGTGGTAATAGAATTATAAGATATTTGATATTTGATTTAAACGAAGAAGTAAGTAATCTAGAAGATAAGTGCCTAAATTCTTCTACAAGACTTGTTGAATATTTTAAGCCAACTTAGAGTGAGGAGGAAGAGTATGAGATCCAAATTACAAATAAATTACAACCCAATACAGATGTATAATAATTTTAAGCTGATGATATGCAAATTGAGCAATATAAATTTCCTCCAGACCAGTACAGTGACTTAGAGGAGAAGTTTCCAATAGCTAATGATCTTTATATTTTGAATTTTTGATTGCTAGTTGGGTCAATTGGAAGTGACAACATTAACCACAACTATTTTTTATGATACTATCATTGTACTAGATACAAAATATATAAATTCACTCCTCCTACTTACAAAATATATAAATAAGTAGAATATTACTACATACATATACCAATAACTCAAGAACCTGGGGTTGGCGGTATTCTATAAGTTCTTCGATTATCGCTTAGTTGTTTGCAGTGGCTACATTTGATTTTTACCTTCCCGTTATGTCTCGACTCGATCCGTGCCTTCTTTCGCCTATCGAGCTGCACAAGGCTACGGGGACATAGAACTATAATGTTGTTTGCGCTCCTAGGCCAAAATTTCTTGCTTCGATAAGGGTAAATACGATTCATGTAAATGATGTTCCAATTTTGTAAATGAAAATAATGCTCATAACATGAAAGTTTATCCATGTTCCGATGAATGATGACGGTAATACATGTGAGCAAGGGAGTCTTGAATTTTGAAACTCCCTACAGTTATAATTTTTTTTTCTAAATCAACAATGTATGAAGCATCTCACATCTCTACTTCCATTTCAGATTGAGAGTAGAGGTGAACCTTATATACTCTAGCTTTCTCTCTCCTCGAATCAATTTCTTTTATAAAATGAGATGCCAAAGTAACATACCATTCGAGACATCCTCTCTACGGTTAAATAATCATTGAGCTACCTTTCCTCTCGTATTATTAATTAACCTGTTTATGGGAAGTTCACGTGTATTTTTGAACAAAACATTTAAACTCTCTACACAATTAGTGGGTGGAGAAACCTCACTACAATTCGCACAAGATCTCTGAGCACAAAGACTACTAATTGGCCTTTAAACAAAGCCAATTTCGTCAACCCTAGCCAGTCAAACCGAACTCCCTTAAATAGAGCTCGTGGTTGAACTAGCCGTTACCAGTCGACTGGTCCACTTCGAATTCTAACGTTGCAACCCAACATTCGAATTCTAGCCGACACTAGTCGACTGCATAGAAGATCAGTTGACTGATCTTTCTGTGCCCTACATCAATCGACTGCTACAAGCCGCATTCGATTGCCCAAACCCTAAACCTAGGGTTTTCCTTCCCGAGTATATTTCTCTCACACTCGAACCCTCACGACTCAGCTGACTATTGCCACATCTTTATACTACATTAAGGAGGGTAAGTGAAGAGTCATAGTGTTTCTTCCCTTGATGACTCTTCATTTTCCCTAAGCCTTAACCAAAATCCACTTCATCCTTTACTAGTACTCCCTTGCTAGGTAAATTGGTTAGTACATGCATGGTGGTACACTAGGTCCAAGGTTCAATCCTTGGTGCATGTACTTTATTTTTTACTTCATTTTATTTTTATTTTTCTTTTAATTTCGAAAATTCCCCTAAGACTCACCCATAATTATGCTAATATTCTTAATTAAAACTCATTTATATTTATATTAAATTCTACCTAAAATCCACTAATAATCATGGTACTAGAAAAGCCCATATAATGCCCATTAGTACTTAACTTCTCAATTTAAATGGAAAAATCATGGATAACTAGGCTAAAAATTCGTACTAGTATCTCTAGATTCCTCAAACATTATCTAGACATGATCAATATTTTAAAGAAAATATTGAGAGAATTTTTCGGGTCGTTATATTTCACAGGTGTATTTTTGAATTCTTATCGAGATGGAAAAATCTATCCAACAAAAAATTTATGCTCATACGTTCCATCTTCCTCTCCAATTGGTCTTTATAGCAATAGAAAATTCAAAATATATGGATCTTCAGCTATAGAAAACTCCTCCTCTAAGTCACTATACTACTCTGGGAAAAATTCATATTGTTCAATCTGCATATCATTAGTTAAAAATTCTTATACATCTGTATTGGGTTGTAGTTCTTCTGCAATTCTGATATCATGGTTTTCCTCCTCATTCCAAGTAGGCTCAAAATATTCAATATGTGTTGTACAAGGAATCAAAACCTTATCTTCTAGGTTATTTACTTCTTCATTGAGATCAAATGTCAAATTCATTATATTTCTATTAGTATTCACCACACCACTATACTCAAACGATGATAGAATATTAGTTTTGGATATTTCTAATATATTAGCTCCATGTCCCATAGTAGCATTTGCATCGAGCATATTTCATATCTCAGAGAGAATTTTTTCCATCTCTGAAAAATAAATTACAAACTAAGTTGGGAAAGTTATAAATTCATAATCCAGTGGTGTTGTAAATTCAAAGAGCAAACAACAATCGATACAAGTCCGATATCAGATCCACGTTGGACCTAATATCGGATGATATCAGTCCTATGTGAACCTGAAATGGGATAATATCATGCCCATGTTAGGCCTGATATCACCCATATAGGGTCCAATGCGGGTCTGATATTGATGATATCAAACCCAACGAGAGCCTAATATGGGATGATATTAGGCCAATGTTGGGCCTAATATGGGATGATATCAGGTCCAAGGTGCCCTAATATCATCTCATATCAATGCCACATTGAAGCATAAATTTATCGTAACGTTATATAATTTCTAAGAACCCTAATTATGTAATGAATTTTGTCGTTAGACTTATTCTGCAAACTAACAATCAATGAGAAGGGTTGATCATGGAACCATCACCAAAGTCTGGCTGAAATTTAGCATCACAATGGAGAAACTCGCAGACGTGATTAAGTAATGAAGTGCACTATATTCAAGGTGTTGTTCATGATCTTCGCCACACATTCATGGACAACAACAACACGAACTTTTGCTATAATAAAGCTTATACTATTTTTTTTATCGTATACAACAATTTTAAAGTAGCAAAATGATACATACATTACTAAATCTTTATCTATCTTCTTCTACTAAACACACTATTATTTAAAATTTCTCCTTCACCACTGATCTTCCTCAACAATTCTTTAAAGTCGCCTTTTGAATGCTTTAAGACAATACTCTCATTTTCAACTCCTTTTTACAATTCTGTCAAAATGCAAGAAAATTTTTATGATGAGTCATATTTAGATGAGCAGGAAGAGACATGAAGGGTAAGAGAAGATGAGGTGATCTGCATCGGAAACATTATATTTTATTTTTAAATTAAAATTAATAAAAAGTGATTCGGATGTATAAAAAATAAAGTCTAGAAAGGAGATATTAGCGATAGGGGTACAAGAGAAATAAGAAGAATTGGTTTGCGCCATAGGGTAAAAGAGAAATGATATGTACAGTAAAAGTGAATGTCTCAGTGAAAATTTTGATCATGACTCAGCGGCACGTCCGACATCCGATCACCGATCAGACACTACCGGCGCCCTCTGATCGCCGCCTCGAATCAAACTATATCTTGGGAGGACGGTAAACCTGTCAGGATCGCCGACAACGGTGAACCCGTCAAAATCAACGGTGAATAATGCGAGATCGCAATTGTGGCGATCCCCGACGGGTTCACTGTGCCCCTAGGGTATAGTTTGGTTCGGGGCGACGGCCTCCTGGCGCCGGTAGTATTCGATCAACGATCAGACGTCAGATGTGTCACCGATTGATGATCAAAATTTTCACTGAGGTATTTATTTTTACTGTGCATATCATTACTCTAGGGTAAAACTCAAACCGTGCAAGTGCCCCTTTTGGTAAAAGCCGTTTTCATTTCCTTCTAGTGATCATGAGGTCGCAGCTGCTTGCGAACGAATCAACGCAACATTGAAAGCTACTATTTTTTTCCGTTGGCATGCGACCGCATTGGAGTCCGTTGTGAAGATCCCGTGCGGGAGGACGAAGCTTTTGATTTTTCCCCAACCTTCCTCGGTTGCCATCGCAATCGTCAAAGTTCCTCGGTCACCGTCGCGACCACAGCAGGCCGCTCCGACTATTTTCTCCCTCTCCCGCACTCTCTTCCGCTTCTTTTAGGGTTAGAATTCCGATCTCTGGTGCGATCGTCCTCCTCTCTTCCTCCACTGTTTCCGTATTCCACTTTCCCCTTTCGTTTCGTTCTTCCGCTCGCTGATTGGCGTTCCATTCGTCTGATTTATCCTCCTTGATCTTGTTAGATGGCAGGTGGCTGGAGCTAGGGTCTGGATTCGCGGCGGATTTGGTTGCGGGGAGGGGAGCGCGGAGCAGGATGTCGATGCACGAGAGGAAGACGATCGATTTGGAGCAGGGATGGGAGTTCATGCAAAAGGGTATCACCAAGCTGAAGAACATCTTGGAGGGGCTGCCGGAGCCGCAGTTTAGGTCGGAGGACTACATGATGCTCTACACGTATGTCGCTCGTAATTCACCTTGCTTTTAATTTTGTTCTCCAGATAAGTGTTTTGACGGTTATGGAGTTGTTATCCCTTTGTTGAAACAGGACTATATACAACATGTGCACTCAGAAACCTCCGCACGATTACTCGCAGCAGCTATACGACAAGTACAGGGAGTCTTTTGAGGAGTACATCACTTCCATGGTGAGCACGATTCAGTTTCCTTGCTCAGACCCAAATTTGTAAGAGAGAACTTTTTCTTTGATAGACGGCGACGTGCTTTTTTTTTTACTGTGGTATTTTTTGCGATCTACTATGAATTCTCCAAACAATTAAATTATGTATGTCTGATCGGTAATTATCTTCAAGCGTGCAACTATCTGCTTGTTAAGCTATGATTTACCGTACAAATTTGGCTTGTGCCAAGGACTATTTTCGTTCACACTTTTGAAATTTAATTCCTACATAGCATTTGTTTTCTCGTACAAAACTTTTCCCATCTGCAATTCAACATTGAGCTTGACAAATGCTAATAACTCAAGCTATGACGAATTCACTGATTTTGAGCCCCTATACCTGTAAACGACAGTTTCCTTTTTATAAGATTTGGGAGCGGTGTTAGCTGCAATGTTATATCATGGGAGTTAGTCAACTGCATTAATCATCAACTTGGAAACCTATTTTCCAAGTCTTATAAAAATAGAGCAATAAGCAAAAGCTCCTTTCCTAAAAAAATATTGCTCGTCTATGGAACCTTGTGGTACTAGGCTGCCAAAGTAAATTGCCTTTCTCTTTTTAGATAACAGTTCATATCATGGGAAGATCTTAACAAATCCATTTTTTACTAAGAAATTCAATTCCATGTTACTTCATTTTGTTTTCTTTTGACCCATACAATTTCATCTGATCAATTTATGTGGTAGCGATTGGTTTCTTTATTGATTTTCTAGATGGTTCTCTAATCTGTTTCTTTCATGTTTACATTCTAGGAAATTACATAAGTGCACAAGAAGGAGAGTAATAAATCTTTCTAGATATCATAGAAATTTCATAAGTGTATGAGGAGAATAAATTTTTCTCGATGTCCTTGTTGTCAATGTCTATTGATAAGAAAATTATAACAATTTACAATTATGAGGCTTCGCAGTCATTGAGCTCCTTGTGTGAATATTACATCTTGATTATTTGCAGCATGTAAGGGTTGAAAACCCAAGATGATCACATTAATGTTTGTCCAATTCCATTATGGGCTGACCTTGTTAGAGGGCTAGTAGATAATGACAGGTTGCGGTATATATTAGAGAGAACATCTGTAAGGTCTGAGCTATTTGACTTGGTTTGTTAGTTTTATTACAATAACCCTTGACCTTAATGAGTAGATTGCCAGTAAACTTATTAACATTTGTAAGTGATAGGATGTTAAAATTAATTCCTCCTGTGTCTTTAAAGTCTTCGCTGTGAGGTAGAATAAAATGCCTCAAAATCTAATTATTAAAGAAATCAACTACTGAATGCGTCATCTCTTTTCTGATATTATAAAATCAGTATATTCATACTTTAGCACAGTCTTTACAATCCAAGAGTTGGTTTAGGTCCTTCTCTTCTATCAAGAGACATAAATCCCATTTTAGTCCCTCTTGTTTTTCACTTATCCCAAAATAGTCCCTCCTCTTTTCGGGCTGCCAAAATAGTCTCTCATGTTTCAAAATGTTTCCCGAATTCATTCTCCCTTTAGATTTCCGTTAAAAACAAATAAAGATAAAGTCTTATCACCCATTCATAAGTCTATTTTCGTCACTCTTATTTGTCACTTATCCAAAAATAGTCTCTCCTCTTTACAGGCTGTCAAAATTGTCCCTCATGATTCAAAATGTTTCACGAATTTATCTTTCCTATTAGATTTCCATTAAAAATAAACGAAAATAAAGCCCATTACCCATTCATATCTCTTGTTAGTTCATTTCTTCTCATTTTCTTCAAATTAAAACCTTTTTTTTCTTTCAACTAAATTAATTTTGAATTATCAATACATATTTATCAATTATAAAACAACAAGAAAAAAAATTTATAAAAAACATAAGTTGTTTTGATGAGCCATAAAAGTTTAAGTTATAATAAGAGAAAATGCATCATTACAAGAATATCTTTTTATCTAGAAATGAACTAATGAGAGATATAAATAAGTGATGGACTTTATTTTCGTTTGTTTTTAAGGGAAATCTAATAGGAAAGATAAATTCGGGAAATATTTTGACAAACATGAGGGACCATTTTGGCAGCCTGAAAAGAGGAGAGACTATTTTTTGAAAAGTGAAAAACAAGAGGGACGAAAATGGACTTATGAATAAATAGAAATCTAAAGGGAGGATGAATTCGGGAAACATTTTTAAACATAAGGGACTATTTTGGCTGCCCGAAAAGAGGAAGGACTATTTTGGGATAAGTGAAAAATAAGAGGGACTGAAATGGGCTTTAGCCCTCAAAAGTATGTGGATTTTGGCCAATGGTTATGCTCATGGTTTGCTGATTTTCACAGGTCCTTAGAGGATACACCTAAGAGAAGGAAATGCAGTTGTGTAAAAGATTTTGACAATAAGATACAACTTATAATTAGACGTAATTGGCATGAAAGAAGGTTTAGAGTTTAAAGTTAATGTACATTGACTAAATTGCTTTGTGCATTTGATTCTTTGATCTCTGAAATTTTATTTTGATATCTTTCATTTGCTTATAACTTTCAATAATATGAATTTGTAACAGTAACTATCTTTCATAATTTTGCTGAAGTTTCTTTCTTCTTCTGCTCAGGTATTGCCATCTTTGAGAGAGAAGCATGATGAATTTATGCTGAGGGAACTTGTTAAAAGATGGTTAAATCATAAAGTCATGGTCAGATGGCTTTCTCGTTTTTTTCATTATCTTGATCGCTATTTCATTGCACGGAGATCGCTTCCTCCGTTGAATGAAGTTGGGCTTACTTGCTTCCGTGAACTGGTAAGTTGCAACTTTCTTGTCTTGTGTTCTTTACTTAATCATTTTTTTTAAATATATTATTTGAGTCCCACTGGTTAGATATTCTTTATATTTGTTCTTCTTGAGGTTTTCAGGTTTATCATGAGGTCAAAGGAAAGGTTAAAGATGCTGTTATTTCTCTGGTAAGTTGATGATTTTTCTCTGAACAATTACTCATCTTTATATATCCAGTCAATTTGATTTTGATTTGTCTGCTAAGTAGATTGATCGAGAACGTGAGGGGGAGCAAATTGATCGCGCTTTGTTGAAGAATGTCTTGGACATTTTCGTGGAGATTGGCTTGGGTAATATGGAATGTTATGAAAATGATTTTGAAGCAGATCTTCTCAAGGATACTGCAGCCTATTATTCTAGGAAAGCTTCAAATTGGATTCTAGAAGATTCATGCCCGGATTACATGTTAAAGGTATTGCCTTCCAGAATTGCTAGAGTAAGATCAATTACCTTAGCAAGTTTTCACCTCTTATCTTGGCTTTTGTTAGGCTGAAGAGTGCTTAAAGCGTGAGAAAGATAGGGTAGCTCATTACTTGCATTCTACTAGTGAACAGAAGATGCTAGAGGTACGCTTTGCCCTAATTTGCATGACAACTAGTGATTTATAACTTGAATTTACTTGTCTTACAATACTAAAGTATACTTGTAATTTTGACAATGTATGGATATAATTTTCAAATAACTTGCTTTGTTTTGCCAATTTTGATGACCAAATTTTGTTGAGTCAACAAGTTTTAACCTGTCAACTTTTCTTGATCCTAGAAAGTGCAACACGAGTTGCTATTTGCATATGCCAGCCAACTTCTGGAAAAGGAACATTCTGGGTGCCATGCCTTACTCCGAGATGACAAGGTACCTACATGGCTACATCTCTTTGTTGCCAGCGTTGCTGTATTAAGTAATCATGCGAAGGTTAATAAGTGACCATGAATTTCCTTTGTATTATAGGTGGACGACCTCTCACGTATGTATAGGCTCTTTTGCAGAATATCTCGTGGCCTTGATCCTGTTTCTCAAATATTTAAGCAGGTTTCTTTTTATATTTTAATATATATTTACAGTGTTAATGAGATTTCACCTGAATTCTGTGAGTTCAAAATCATTACTGTCATGTAGCATGTGACTGCTGAGGGTACAGCCTTGGTCAAACAAGCAGAAGATGCTGCAAGTACCAAGAAGGTAGGCTATTATTGTCTTCTTTTGATACTTTACTTCCATTTAGAGATTTTTCAATTTGGGCTAATCTAAGTACTAAGGTTGTTGCTAAGAGTATTCGCTTAAGAGGGTAGCATGTAGCGAGATTAAGTCCCACATAGGTATTTTAGGTTAAGGGTTATGTCTCGAGTCCTATATATACCCATGTGTTATCTTAGAGTAATGCAAGTACAGTTAGTTTTCTTTTCCAAAACGACATCAACCTCCCTCTGCTCTTCGATCCCTGTTGCATCTTCATTCCCAAGCCATTCCAAGGATTGTCTATGCCCTCACTGCTAGAATTTTATGGCTATCCTTGGTTACATCTCATCGTGGTCCAATTATGGAATGAGGGGCTCATTTATCTTTAGCAAGGACCCAGATTGTTAAACCATACCCGGCAAGCAGTATAGCTTCACTAATCACCATTGGAATCGTTGGTGACTCCTGCCAAGAGCTGCTAACCTTTGTTGGTTACCAGGTGCATAACTTCTAGTATGTGCCAACAGACACTGACACCAGCGACTCAACCAAATTCATCTTCACTGTGTGCATGGTTCATGGAAGTCACCTTCCCAGGTCATGAACAAAACAACGCCACCTTATGCAACTGCTTAACAACCCAGATCTACATCTCTTCTTCTGTGAACTTGAAGATGATACTGAATTCTTCTGCCTTCTTCCACTCCTCCAGATCCTTTTTGCCTTCTGTTGGATTCTTTGTATCATTGTTGGCCCTTATAGAGCTGCTAGTGCATCTACTCATACTCTTGCTCATCCATATTTGCTTGTGGGCAACCTGTTGGTGGTGATTTGGGATCCGGCGATGGCAGCAAGCAGTGGTTTTCTGCCCCCATTCTGCATCCACGGGATCTTTTCCTCCATCTTTACTTCCTCTCTGTTTTTCCATGTCTATTGTTTCCCAGATTTCCATCTTTTTCTTCTCTTTTCCATCTTCAGAACTTTTTGTTCCTCCAGACTCCAGATGTATTCAAATTGTTCTCCTAATTCACAAATCTTCTTCACAAATTCAGTTCCAAATTTCTTAAATCATGGATTCCTGTTGGTTTTGAGTTCATCTGGATTCGTTGAGGTCGCCTATCTCTAGATTTTCTTTAAAGTACAAATCTTCTTGATATTTGTTCTATTCTGATTATGTGTTCCTTCTCCTATAGCAGTTCTGTTCTGCTGTTGAAACAGTCTCAGTCCTTGGTTTCCTTTCCTAGTCTTTGCCATTTGCTTTCTTTAAATTACTCTTTGTGCTTCTATACTCTGTCTGTTCTCCCTTGACCTCCTCAACATTGTTTTTGTTTCCTTTTCCTCCTCTATTTTCCCTACTATTTATCTATAGTGAAGACCTATACAGAAAAAGCTTGTTCAAATTTTGTTACGTCTAGCAAAGGATCGGGTTGGGCTATACATCTTGAGTGAAGAACTGAATGGAGAGTATCTTGTTCTCATTTTGCAACGTCTTGCAATGGATCGAGATGTGTTGTCTATCTTTCATCTAGGACTTTTGAATGCTTTCCTTTCTCTCAGATTATTTCATGTTGTTGTATGCAAGGTTTAAAATCTCAACTCGTGCCGAAGTTTTGGTCCTAGACCGGAACGATACGGTTTCGATATTGTATTGTGCCGTATCGATACGGTTTCAGTATTTTTTTATTTATATAGTAATTATTAGATAAATATGTTTATTGTGTATAATTTACAAATAAGTTATATATTGATTTTATATAAGTTCTCAATTATCGAACAACTTAATATTATTAGAAAAGATAATTAAATATATTTTTTTTAAAGAAAATTGATCTATTAATAACTCAAATTAAAATTGATACATTATAATATGTTACCTTACTAATACCAAAAAGAGTGGCATGAATCATGAACTTGACAGTATACATTTATCAAAATTTTTGAAATAAAGAACAAAATGACACATAATATTTTCTAGGCATATCAGGTGCAAATATTTTAAAATAAAAAATGATATATAGTATTTCCTATGCCTATCAGATAGCGACATTTTAAAATAAAAAATGATAGATAATATTTCCTACACATTTTAGGTAGAGATATTTTAAAATAAAAAATGATAGATCAAGGTTGTAAAAATCGCTAGGCGGTAGTCGGGTGGAGGACTACCGCCTAGCGCCTAGTCGGCGCCTAGGCGTCGCTAGGCGACACCACGGTGGGGTGCCACCTAGGCCGACTTTTACAACCATGTGATAGATAATATTTTCTATGCATATCACATAGAGACATTTTAAAATAAAAAATGATAGATAATATTTCATACGCATATCAGGTAGAGACATTCTATAACAAAAATATATGCTGTATATGTTTTTGGAACAAGAATCCTAAAAGTAAAAAACTTTAATATCTTAATAATTAATATTCATAGATTTAAATTTCAAATTGATTCTAAGATAAAAAAAATATTATCTATAATAAGTATATAAATTAACACAAAATACTACTTTATATTTAATAATTATATACATTAATTATTTATTCATTTAATTAATTATTAATTTAAATAATATATATTTAAAATGATAAAAAGTATTCGAATGTTAATTAAATAATAAAACAATAAAAAAATATAAAATAATAAAAATTATCAGAATATAAAATTGATTTATTATACTTTTTAGATTTTTTTTTAAATTTTCAGAATTTTTAAATAATATTCAAAACAGAAAAAAATAAGAAAATTAATTAATAAAATTTATTTAATTTTAAATATATTTTTATATATTTTATTAGGATAACATTTAAGTAGGGAAATGTTGGATTTAAATAAATCATTTTGTTAATTTTCCTATTTACGTAGTATTTAAGTAGGTAAATGTAGGATTTAATAAATCATTTTATAATTTTTTGGGACGTTGGGTGCCCTAGCGCGCGTTGGGAGGTGGAGGCATCGTGAGGGCGTCTAGCGGCTCCGACGTTGTCCGGCGGTGCATGAGGCGTCTGGCGACACATGAGGCATCTGGCAACGCTTTCGACAACGCCGGAGGAGTCCCGCGACGGCTCCGACACCACCCGCGCCACATTTTTTTCAATCATACCTTATTTCCTTGTCGTCGGGAGTACTTCGTTGTTGCCTCGCTAACTCCTGCTGCTGCTAATGATCAGCACCGCCACTCCTACCTCTTATATAGAGTTTTTTTTATTAATCGTCGACAAAAGGAATCACGCGCAACGTGCGCGATTCTTTTTGCCGTGTGCGTCGCGCGATTCCCTCTATCGTCGCGTGACGTGACGCCACAAAGTATGAAATTAGTGGGCTTACTGTGCTGATTTCGGGTTGCCAGCGGAACTGTAAATACCGTGGGTGCCGCCCGACACGACACTTTAAACCTTGGTTGTATGCATTGCTATGGGGAGAAGCCTACTTGAGAAATTAGTTCCTTGGATATCTTCATCCTTTCTCTTTTTATTCTCTTTATGAATGTGCTGATTTGAGGTCAAAGACATTGTTAATTTTCGGCTTATTTGAGATCAAAGAGGTTATTGGCTACATGCTTCATGAGTGCAAATATTATATTTTTGTTTTATTTTGGTTTGCTTATGAGAGTTTCACTAGTTTGTATAACAAGTTCGACATAAGATAGTATCTACTCTCCAACTTAAGAGGAGTGTTAAGAGGATTATGCTCATAGTTGTCAAAAGCGTAAGACGCAAAAAAGCGTTCAAGGGTTTTGGGGCTTAAAGCGCAAAGTGCAAGATGAAGCACGGCTTTATAGAAAAAAGTGTAATAAACAAAATGAGTATTATAGCTATTAAAAGTCTTTGAAAATGTCTTTGAAAATCCAAATGACCATAGCAAAATATTCTTTGATGAAACGGTAGATTATTCAAAAAATTAAAAATAAATCAAAAGTCTTTGAAAATATGATCGATGAAATATCAAATATCAAAATAATCATCTTCATTGTCCAAATCTATGTCATCAGATTTTTTTAATTTTAAATATAATTTTTATGAATTTAAATTTTAAATTTGATTTACTAATTTTTATGCATTAATAAAATTTTAAATCTGATTTATATTAATTAATAAAGTTTATTAAAATGTTTTATTTTTCATATATTTTTATAAATTTAAATCTGATTTATCATTTATATTAATTGATAAAATTTATTAGAATTGTTTATTAGAAATATATTTTTTATATATTTAAATTTAATTTATATGAATTAATAAAGTTTATTAGATTTTTTTTTATTTTAAATATATTTTTATATATTTATTGTGATAATTTAATTAGGCTTTATAAAAATCTTTCGAAATACCAATTTAAGTTGGGAATTGTTTGATTTAATTAAATCAAAATTAAAAACATTAATATAAATAAAATCCTAAAATCGCGAGAAATTTCTTGCGAAAGCCTCGCGATGGAGACACTGCGGCGATCGCACGTCCCAGGCAGCACCGAAAGCGTCACGGGACACTTCCTGTGGCGCCGGAGGCGTCCGACGATGCTTCTAGTGCTGCTTGGGACTTGCGTTCGGTGCGACGAGGATGCCAGGTTGAAAAAAAAAGAAGAGCAAGGAGAAGAAGAGGACAACTGTATCAGAGGAGAAGAGAATAAGCACTTACCTGAAGCCGCGATCGAAGAAGCAGCAGTGGCAACGAAGAGAAGAAGTAGCAGTGACCACGAAGAGGTGGTTTGGCTTGAGGTAAACACAGATTTAGGGTTGCTTTAAACTTAAAAAAAATAAAAAAAATAAACGAAAAGTTCTGCGCTTCTCTTTTGCACGAAGCACAGCGAAGCGCATGCTTCTTGGAAGCTTCGCGCTTCTGAGTTCGCAGAAGCGCAAGCTTCAAGCTTCGCTGCGCCTAGTGCTTAAGCGAACGAAGTGATCGCTTTTGACAACTTTGATTAGGCTAATAAGGGGATTATGTAGTTGGTTTAGTCCCATGTTGAGATTTAAAGTGTAGGGTTAGATATCGTCTTATATATGCTTATATAATGGATGTCTTACCATAATGTAATACAAGACATTTTTCTTTCCCCAAATCTCCTTATGGAAAATTAGTCATTTGGAATACCAAGCTAAAGGAGTGGGATGAAGATTAGTCATTGACAAAATAACGCTGTCACAATGGTGCCAAAGTGAAACATTTAGGATCTTTAATATTAACCGTAGGAGTGCTGAGGATTCTGAACATCTACCATTTTATTTTGTGCCCAATCCAAGAATATCTGCCAGAATCACTCTCGATGTGATGGATTGACTTAGCTATATATGGCAATCCTTAAAAGAGATTTATCAATTTTTTATCTCAAGGACCAAAATCTGAACTCCATGTAAGCGTATGCTTAGTTCATTCTATTTTTTGTCCAACTTGAGTTGGGCCTATTGACAAAAGAACGCAATTCACATAATCCCTGTCATTGTTTCCAGTGAACTCTTTTGTCTCTCTACATTATTTCACATTACAGGTTGTAGTAGCTTAAATTGGTCTTTTGCACATGGGTGAACTAAAAATTTGAACATGTTCTTTGGTTATCCATAATCACACTATTACTAATTACAAAGCTTGAATTTTGTTATGTTTTAGTGTTTTTAAGTAATCACAGCCATTTAAGTTTCTCATGCATGCAGTTACTAAAATATTGTGCACTGCACAAGTTAAGAAAGTCAAAATTACGTTGAAAGTTTAACCTTCATTTTTCAGTTATTAGAAGCATTATTGTAGACTAATATTTATTATACAGGTAGAGAAAAGGGATGTTGTTGGTTTGCAAGAACAGGTAACCTGAGACCTTTCAATGTGCACTTTGTTGCAGGCTGATTGTTTGGATTGTAAGAAATTGGGTGGTTATTGTGTGTGAATAAAAAAATAATCTTGAATTTCAGGTTTTTGTTAGAAAAATTATCGAACTTCATGACAAATACTTGGCCTATGTGAATGACTGCTTCCAGAATCACTCTCTATTCCATAAGGTTTGATTTCTCATGCAGTTGTGAGGAACTTATATCTCTTGTGGGCTAAAGTTCTATTAACCCTTTCAGGCACTGAAAGAAGCTTTTGAGGTTTTCTGCAACAAGGGTGTTGCTGGCAGCTCAAGTGCTGAGTTGCTAGCTACCTTCTGCGATAATATCCTTAAGAAGGGGGGAACAGAAAAACTCAGTGATGAAGCCATTGAAGAGACACTTGAGAAAGTAATTGCCTTGTTTAAGTATTAGTATCTTTGTATGGTTCTCCACCCATTATTCATCTCCGTATGTGTCATATATTGTCCCTTGGTTGTTTCCAGCTTTTCTGCCAACTTTTGGTTGCAATTGATAAGAACGCTTGCATTTGCAGGTTGTAAAGCTACTTGCATATATCAGCGACAAAGATCTGTTTGCTGAGTTCTATAGGTATATAGATGCCCCCTACTTAGCTTTACAATTGTCCTTTTGTTAGTTTGTACTGCTATGTGACTGTTAGTTTCTGCCTTTTTCATTACCATGATTCCTGATTGTGAATCAACTTCAGGAAGAAGCTTGCTAGGAGATTACTTTTTGACAAAAGTGCTAATGATGACCACGAGAGGAGTATTTTGACAAAGCTAAAGCAGCAATGCGGCGGACAGTTCACCTCAAAAATGGAGGGCATGGTCAGAATAGTATGTTTCTTCTTGATTGCTATCAATTACTGGCTTAATACCTTTTTTTTTCTCAGGTGACTGATCTAACTCTTGCCAGAGAAAATCAATCTAGTTTTGAAGAATATCTCAATGCTAATTCTCAAGCAAATCCGGGGATAGATCTAACAGTTACTGTTTTGACAACTGGATTCTGGCCAAGTTACAAATCATTTGATCTCAACCTCCCTGTAGAGATGGTCTGTCATTTTTTTTTTCTTCTTGTACTTGTTAATATTCAGCTGCCTACCCTAGCAATCGATCTGCCAATATGGACCTCATCTCTCCCATGCTAGTAAAAGAGTTAGTGCTTATGTTATGTAGTTAGTTCTGATATGTTCCATGTCTGAGAAAACGTACTTGTTACAGCCAGCTTGAATTAGCCATGGTACACATATTCCTCAATCATTCCTACATTTTACCAAATATTGAACGTTTTTCTTATTTCTATGTTGTTCCTGAAATCTTCTGTAACTTTCCATTTTAATAATCCAGTTGTTTTTGTTGAAAATTTTATTAGTTGTAAGTCGTAACATACAAGCACCTTCTGTAATCTTTATAATATAATTGATATCAAGGTACAGGGGGCTACTTAGGATTAATGTCTCATAATATTCCCTATTAATATGGTTCAGCCCTAACTATATCCAGTCAAACCCAGTTGTCATATCCAGATGAGTAGGCACCTCATGATCATTCCTTTTCCTGCACTTTACTATTCCGTACGCTCTCCCCATCTCTCTTGCATTGAGAACCCTGTGCTGTGTCTCTTACCAGATGTAGCCATTGCCTTCTCCAGTTCTGCTGCTGCAAGCCACCACAACATCTGCTTGTCCATCGAACTCACTTGATAGTTGATTTTGACGAGATCAGCAGGTGAAATTCCTATAATTGCCATGCCAACTGAAAACTATAGAAAGCTGCAGACTCCATGGCCATTAACAGGGCAGTTACGGAGAAATTGATTCCCCCTCTTCAATCTACAAGCCGATGGTAGATCATATGGGGCAAGCAGCTAACTAAAGAAGCTTACCTCAACCATTTCATCCCAGCTCCTTTTAGTGTTACTCTCCCTATGCAGTGTGGGTTCTCATCAAGAAGAGATGCCTTAATTGTGGCAACCTGGATTGATTTTCTACTTCTAGCAAAGCTGCTTCCTTGGTTTTTCTAATCTCTCTAATGCTTCCTTGGTTTAGTGTCATCTGAAACTTTTGGTCTAAAAATTTTCATAGTAACATTTACAAGCTCAATCTCTGTGGCTAGTTGGAAAATATTTCCGCCTCTTTGCTGCTTCTCTGACACATCTCTTGTCCGCGTTGTGCAACTGAAGGACAATTGTTTGTATTTATCTCCAGCAATTGCACTTGTCACTCTCCCATTAGTATGGTTTAGACTAAGCAAATTTTGCATGATGGTATTTTTGTTAGTAAGCTCTCTAGTGTTAGACCTATGGGGAGTATTCTATGCTTCAGTCTAAAATTACTAAAAGTGCATCATCCCAATATGCGATATCATTGGTTCATTGAGGTACTGTATTGCTTGTACGATGCTTACCTCTATGTCAAAGATTTGGATTCTAGATTCAGGTGCTTCTGAGCATTTGCCTGCTAATATTTCTTTTTCTTTAACCCTATATTAGCATCTCATCCTATCAAAGCTGAGTCTTGTTTCATGAGTCATCATTAATAGGTGATTGGCGATGTGATTACTATTCTACCTTTGCCACTTTCTTCTCTTCTCTCTATTCCTAAAATTTCATTTCTGTAGACAAACTTACTAAGTGATTAATTGTGTTATAATCTCTGTTGCTTATTCTGTTTCTATTTAGGATTCACAGAAAATGAAAAGTTGATTAGTATAGTGGCATTGAATCTCAAGGACTGTTGTCATTGGCATTTGGCAATGCTACTAATGTATCTTTACTTGCTGTTGACTCCTCTTCTCTTTAGGTACATTGTTGCTTGGGACATTCAGCTTGCAAAGAATACAGAAGAACTGTTTGTTATTTTTCTTAACAAAAGAATCGTGTGGAGTCCTCTCTATCTTCTCTTCTTTTTGTACTGAGATGAAATAAATGTATTTGTCCCCATAAGGGTGTTAAGAATTGGTAACGCCAAAGAGTACTCATGCATATTTCACTTTTTTTTTCTCTCAAGTCAAACTGTTCTCCATCAGTCATCTTACTCTCATAGACCTGAACTGAACATTGTCACAGAAAGAAATAATAGACTTTGATTGAGACTGCAAGAACTTTATCACTTGGTATGAGAGTCCCTCTAGTTTTTGGATAATGCTATCCTTATGACACATTATCTTAGAGCCCACATGCACTCTTCTATTCTTCATGATCAATTATCCTTTTTCTATTATTTTCTTTTGATTCTACTTAAGTCTCCCATCACGTGTGGATGTACTTGTTTTGTCCATTTTTTATCCTCTCGTAAAGGATAATTGTTAACAAAGTTTGTTAAATGTGTCTTTCCTTTATTATTCTTGTCTAAAGAATGTATATCGTTATTCACTTGAGTTGCATAGGGCTTTCACTTAGGTCACTTTTACTTTCGTTGAGTTTTTTTTTCCTCCACCTCATTTACCATGCTTTAGTCTCTAGCTGTGGTACTTCCTATTCCAATTCTGTTGTCTAGCCATGATCTTCCACTGCAGAATGGATGACACTAGAGACTCAAGTTTCCATCCACTACAAACCTAGAATGACTAACACTAGAAACTCAGCTGCTACAGACCTACAACAAATGACCATGATTTGAGCATGTTGTGGTTGCTCCTCAGGACTCCTCGACTGTACTAGAACTCTTCATTTGACACTTTCCGATGCTATAAAGGAATGGTACTCAGAAGTGCACCACATGAAATCTATCTTTCATGCTTCCTTGTCCCCTTGATAGTCTATTTTATTTCTTTTGATTTTCTTGAGATTCACCAACCTATCTCCTAGCCCTAGGCTCTATTTGATTCATGGCGGAGACAAGGTAGAGACAGGTTGTGATTGTTGAGATGGAACCGTTGCATTCTAATGGAACATGGGAATTATTTACTCTTCCTTTGGCAAGTCTATTTTTAGTTGCAAGTGGTACTACTAAAACATCCTTTATGGCTCAATTGATAGAGTTATTTGATTAGCTGATGAAGAAAATATACAAATACATGGTGATGATTATATGGACGTATTCTCCCTTGGGTCTAAAGTTCAATCCATCTACCTTATATTGACAGATATATCCCAATGGTTGTCCTTGGATAACATGAATGCTTCTTCATGGTCATATGGATGATAACGTGTACCTGTAGCAACTTCTTGGGTTTGATTTTTTAGGTGAATATGTTCTATGCAAGGTGATATGGATGATGAGGTATAGCCATATAAACCTCTTGGATTTGCTTTTGTAAGGGAAAATATTTCTATGCCAGTCAAATAAGTCTGTATATGAATTGAAGCATCACCATAGAGCATGGTTTGATTAATTTAGCTATGCTTTTATCTAATTTAATGTGGCCAGGAGTGCGCTAGATTATTCAATGTTTCACATTATATCTTAGTTTGGGAAACATATTCTCATTTTCACACAGATGACATGAACATTGATATTGTAGACATGGTTTAAAGTATCGCCCCGTGCCGTCCGGCACGGGGCGATTCTTACCGTTCCGCTGGAAATCCGAAACCGGCACGGGCGGCACAGGCGATTCGCGTCAGGCGGCGATTGGCGGAGGCGGCAAGCGCCGAAGGAAGAAACGCCAACGCGAGGAAGAAACGCCGCGTGGCTCGTCCTCGCGTGGCAGGTGCCGCTGGGGGCGTCGCGACTCCTCCGAAGCCGCCGGAAGAGTTGCTGGACTCCTCCGACGCCGCCGGAAGCTCCGCCGAACGAGTTGACGAGCACACGCAGCCTCCGCCTCCCCGCGCGTCGCCCGCGCTTCGTCCGTGCTCACTGCGCTTCGCGGCTAGGGCGTGAGGAAATGTTTCCTCACAAAATATATCTTAATAAAATATTTAAAAATATATTTAAAATTAAATAAATTTTATTAATTAATTTTCTGAAAATTATTTTTAATGTTTCAAATATTATTTCAAAATTCTAAAAAAAATTAAAAATCTAAAAAAACCTAAAAAAATTCTAAAAAATCATATTTATATTTTGATATATTTTTTATTATTTTATATATTTACTGTTTTATTATTTAATTAATATTCTGATATTTTTATCAATTTAAATATATATTATTTAATTTAATAATTAATTAAATGAATAAATAAATAATTTATATAATTATTATATGTAAAGTATCATTTTATGTTAATTTATAATTCATTATAGATAATATTTTTATCTTAGAATAAATTTGAAATTTGATTCATAAATATTACGATATTAAACTTTTATTTTAGCATTTTGCTCCAGAACGTATAAAGTTTTGGTATTAGTAACTTAGTAAGGTTTAATTCGAGTTATTGATAGATTAATTTTTTTAAAAAAATTATATTTAATTTTATAACGATATTAATTATTTAATAATTGAAAACTTATATAAAATTAATATATGATTATTTTTAATTATATACAATAAACATATTTATCTCATAATTATTATATATAAATAAAAAATTACCGAAACCGTACCGGCACGGCACGATACGATACCGAAACCGTATCGTTCCGGTATGGGACTGAAACTTCGGCACGGGTCGAGATTTTAAACCTTGATTGTAGAATTGCATGGTTGAAAAGCTTCTCCTTTAAACTTCCAAACCAAGGATGTGGGAGATCCTAAAGTATTGTTTAGAGATTGCCTGCTCAGGGAGTCACATATTTCTCATTGCGAAAATATGTACTTGATATGCTTGAAGAATTAGTATTTTTAGTGTTAGACCTATTGACATTCCCATGGATTCAAATATCAAATTAAGATGGATGCAAGGAGAATTATTGTCTGATCTAGGAAAGCAATGCAGATTGGTTGGTAAATTGAATTATCTTATTGTTACTTGACATCTTATTTGCTACAAGTGTGATTAATCTATTTTTTTTAATCTACATGAAGGGCTATTGGGAGGAAGCTCTAAATTTTTTTCAGTATCTCAATAATGCCCCAAGTAAAGGTGTTGTATAACATGATTGAGTGTGAGACCGTCTTTAGATAATAGGGTGTATTGTACTGGATTGGTCTCCCAACAACAATTTACATCATGCTATTGTTTCCTTTTAGGAGATAATCTAATATCTTGGAAAAGGAACAAATAGACTGAAGTGACCAAATCAAGTGTATAGATTGAAAATAGTTGTGTCTTGCCACCTGCTGTTTATTCAAGTTAAATAATCAATGACTGAGTCAGTTAGTGCTTCTATTGGACCAATGAAGCTATATTATGATAAGTAAGCTATCATGCACATTGCTTCTGCTCCAGTCTCTCACAAGTACAAAAGAGATTTCTATTTTGTTAGAGAAGGGGTGCAATCTTTATAAATTCAATTCATAACAAGTTTCTGTTATGTAGTAGTATCTTTGAGCCCATTTGAGGGGGAGTGTTGAGGGCTCTATTGAAATGTTGTCACATACAAAAGACCTTTCTGTAAATATTCTTAATATAGATGTAGAGGGCAAACTTGAGTTATTTACCCTTAATATTCTCCCATTAACAATTTCAATCACAGACTCAAAGGAATGTACTGTAAATTATGTGGCATTGCCTTTGATATAATACTGATACAGCACTAAGTCTGAAGGCTGATTTTTTTTTTTTAAAAAAATAATAAGTATAACTATCTTACCCATTGTTATTACCCTTGTTGGATAAAGGAAAAAATCGTTCATTATCAAAATAGTGAAACTCTGGATCCTGATTGCATGCTTGTACTCTTTCCCTAGGTTGTGACTTTTTTCATACGTGCCAATAGCCTCATATTACGTTTTGAACCAAGAAAATCTTGGGAGGGAGATGGGAGAATATGTGGATCAAACGTGTTGCTTGAATGCTTGTTGTACATAAGGCTCGCTTCTTCTCTTCTCTTTCTCTTTTCTCTCTCTTCTCTTCTTTTCTTTTTTTACATACCAGTCTTATTAAGATTCAAAGTAAAAGTGATAATAAAATTAAATTTTTATTTGGATCCTTGAATCAGTTATTTTATTGGGTTGTTTGTGTTCAATCTATCTATTTTATTTGCATTATTCAATCCCACCAAGCAATTCGTCTTCGCCAAGTTAGTAAACTAGAAATCTGTCTATTTTATTTGCATTATTCAATCCCACCAAGCAATTCATCTTTGCCAAGTTAGTAAACTAGAAATTTGTTTATCTTATTTGTGTGGGAATAATGCCAAATCAGTATATTTGTAAAAATAGTCTCTCATTTGATGGGAATCTTGGTGACTGATAAAGAGATTTGATTCATCCAGCAACTTCCTATGGAGAGGATGACGCAAATATGACCCTAAACCCTAAATTCCCAACTATGTAAACCTTAAAAATATAGCCTCATAGTTCTCATATATATAGAACATACTATTGCTCTTCTGTGTATCATTATAATGTACAAGTATATGGCTAAAATGCAGTTCTTAATAATAAGTACTAATTTCTTCCTAGTATTCGTCTGTAAGATGGTTCAACCAACGGATTAACTCCTTTTTTATCTTCACTATTTTCAGTCTTCCACATTTCCAGGCTTTATTGCTAAAATGAGATGTGGGCATTCTATGATAGTTATGCTTGTGGTGATAATGACAACAGTATGTCATTCTATCATTGAAGGGTAGGGTGAGACCTTTTTCTCTTTTTGTCTCCTAGTATCTTAAGCGATGATGTCAGGACTAGTATCTATTCTAGTAGAAGTGGTGTGGTTGCTTTCCTCAATTGGTGATTCTACAGTGTTGTGGGTTCTCAATCTGTGAAATTATGCACCTGAACATAGAAAATTGAAATATTGTTCAATAATGCAACCTTGTGTCAGACCTCATTTATCAAATTGAAGCCACCGGGGCTATGGTGCAGCGGTAGGGCGACTAGTCGTTATCCCAGGCATCCGCGGTTCGATCCCCAGCTACGGCGTATTTGCAGGAATTTTTCCTCCAAATGGGGCACGAACCCTGGGATGCTGGGCTTCTAGACCGCCCACTGCGAGCGCTTCTCGATTTACCCTGGCGGCCGGTGGAAAACTTCCGTGTGGCCGGGCCGGTCGCCCGAGGTTGGTTGGAAAAACCTCGTTAATCATTTTTTTTTCATTTATCAAATTGAATGTGCCCGCCCTCCCCACTTGTTAGCCACAACATCCGGGTTAGTAGCCCCCGTGATTTATCTCCTCTGTGTTGGCCCTGGGACGGATTGACGAGGGCACTGGGGGCGAGCGAATTGCCTTTTGCCACCTCATTTATCAAATTGAATGAACAAGAACTTCACCTCTTTGAATGTTAGATCTTGTGGACTAAATTTTGAACAAAATAAACACAAATTATAATTAAACAACAAAATTAAACAAGTTTTTTAGAAGTTGCTATACGCCATGTTTATGCAAATAAGTCTATCCTTGAAGTTTTCATGCTTTCAGATATTGATTAATTCAGTGTAGATTTGCACTCAGTAGGACATGATCAGACTATCCTCTTTCTTGAATTTGTGCATTTTCTGTTTATATGGGATCTAGTGCACTGGATTCCTTATCTTTAACTCCTTGAATTATTGCAATTCACTTATACAACATCCCTTGTAATTGATACATTGTGTGCACGGGGGCGAGGTGTTTATTGTTTGGGTCAAGGGGAACAGTGCACATAGTGTCTATATGATTAATAACAATGGAAGAAGATGGCCATTTAAGTAAGCAAGGTGGATAAGTGGATTCTGAAGTGGGAACATAGTTGGGTTCGGATACCACTTGTTGTAACATTTGGTAAGTTTGTGTGCTACAATCGACCAGTTGTTCTCTCTAGTAAGAAGAGAAAATATGAGCATAATTTCATTGCTCAAAACTATTTAGACCTATCAGTATTGGGAATGAGTCATGACACTGCCCATGCGACCTAAAGTACAAGTTACAGAGCCCCCGAGGCTATGGTGCGGCGGAAGGGTGACTAGTTATCATCTCAGGCTTCCGCGGTTCGATCCCCAGCTACGGTGTATTTTACAAGAATTTTTTCCTTCAAATGGTGCGCGAACCCTGGGACGCTGGGCTTTTGGACCGCCCGCCGCGAGCACTTTCCGATTTACCCTAGCGGCCAGTGGAAAACTTCCGTGGGGTCGGGCCGGTCGTCCGAGGTTGGAAAAATCTCGTTGATCGTTTTTTTTAAAGTACAAGTTACAGAGAACACAAGACTGACTTGAGACAATTATTTTTTTATGATAAACGGGTCAACTTAACTTGTTTATTGAATAAATTAAAATTTTAAAATATTTGTAAGTTTTACATTATATGAATTATTTTCTGAATGTTTAACTATTCTTATATCAAATTACTTTTCACAAAATTTTACTAAACTATATTATTTTACATGATTTTATATTACATGGATGATGCTACCTTCCTATGATGTGATTAACATGTTACAAATAGTGAGATTTGAGTGTTTTTGTATAGGCTTTTACTATAACTAGATTCGAGCAAAATAAAGTAACTGTAATGGAGATAGTTTAAATAAGAATATGTTAATATTTACCATAAACCCACTGACTGGGTTCTTTTAAATTAGTCTAATTAATTTGTATCATCAGGGAAATTAGTCCTGAGTTTCTTTTTCTTGTCAATCAATTTCAACTTTCTTAGAGTAAGATCAGCCTCTTCCCTTCTTAGCATAAAAAGCTTAGCAAGGAAATCAACACTGGCCTGCAGAACAGGGAAAAGTAGTGGTTATAACAAGAACGTAGGGATTTTCTTTATACAATTGTGGATTTCGTCGTGTTCAGTGCATAACTCATTATGGTTTTCAAAAATTACATGTTTTCTGCTGCTCACAGGTTAAGTGTGTAGAAGTTTTCAGAGAGTTTTATCAGACCAAAACCAAACACAGAAAGCTTACATGGATCTATTCTTTGGGTACATGTAACATCAATGGCAAGTTTGAGCCCAAGACAATGGAACTTATTGTGACAACTTATCAGGTCTGTAATAATTCACTTTTCATTTGTACAGAATAAAATGGAAATTAGCCGGGAGCATCTTATGAGTATACTGTACAGGCAGCAGCCCTGCTGTTGTTTAATGCTTCGGACAGATTGAGTTATCAAGAGATAATGGCGCAGCTTAACTTGGGTGATGATGATGTGATCAGATTGCTTCACTCTCTTTCTTGTGCCAAGTATAAGATTCTCAATAAAGAGCCAAATACAAAATCTATTTCTTCAAATGATGTTTTTGAGTTCAATTCCAAATTCACTGACAAAATGAGAAGGATCAAGGTCTGGCTATAAAATAATAGTTTATAATATTACCTTACTATGGTTGTATTTTTACAACTTACCTCCTGGCTATTCTTAACTGCAGATACCTTTACCCCCAGTGGATGAGAAGAAAAAGGTAATCGAAGACGTTGACAAAGATAGACGGTATGCTATTGATGCCTCTATTGTTCGAATTATGAAAAGTCGGAAAGTATTGGGCCATCAGCAGTTGGTGATGGAATGTGTTGAACAGCTTGGTCGCATGTTCAAGGTAATTGTCTTCCTCAGTTTGGTTTATGTTAGTATAAAACTATTACGTGAACTAGAGATTTCTGCTAGGCCTTCCATGCTTAAAAATCTTTTGGCAAAAGCCGAAGTAAGCACCCTACTGTTTAGAAACGCTCACGCAAGGGCTCCCTTTTGAAACTCTCTATTAAGGCCCGATAGAATAAAATATCTAAAATACATCTGTAGCAATATCTTAAATAAAACGTGATTATATAACAATATTCAGATGTTTTGATCAAACACTCTTCATCTACAAAAGATTAAAACAATTGTCATGAGAGCAAATTGAAATTGCTTTTCTCTAGGATCAGAGTATTTAGAAAAATAATTTTCCCTTATGTGTTCTTAAAAACTAGGGTTCTTATTTGAGCCCTCCCAAAATGTTTATTTATTCTGTTTACCTTTCATTGACAGTGATATGCCGAAATTGGATAACTTGTATTTGCATATATTGGTTTTTTAGGTTCATAAATGTAACATCAGCCAATTTAATATTGTTTGGCTGCTTTGTCAACTGTCCTTTTTGTTTGCTTAACCTTTAATTGTCACGGCATAACTTAATTGTGCTGTTTCCAGACATTGCTCTAAAACTAATTTATTATTGAAGCAATTCTATCCATACTGATAATTTTGTTAAATTTAGTTTATTCTGACATATCTCATTGACCTTTTTTTTCAATTATTTGCTCACACAGCCTGACTTCAAAGCAATTAAGAAAAGAATAGAAGATCTAATCACGAGAGATTATCTGGAGAGAGACAAGGATAACCCAAATATTTTCAGATACTTGGCTTGACCTTCGGAGAAACACCGGAGAAACACAATTATCTGGCCTCATTATATCAGGCATCCGAACATCAATTTCAAAATTTGAGACTGCAAATTTCGGGCCGTAGTTATACTCAAAAGGGTACCTGGCTAACAAGGAGAAAATTCAAGAACCTGAGACAGCTTCCTTGTATATCCATGTTGAATCAAGCTTTATTAGCATTAATATCTGCAGCAACGAGAATTGTGTAATGCGAAATTTCTAGTGCTAAGTTGGTGGTTGTATTTTCATATTGTAATCAAAGGATGTCTGACCTGGTCTTTGAACTCTTGTTTTCCGTCTCTTTATAACTTCTGGTATTTGTCTTATAGAGCTTTCCTAGGCATTTGGCAAACCTTAGGAGAAAAACACCAAGCTCTATTCAATCAGCATCGACTATGGCTTGCACAAAATAGCACACTAAAAATGTAGCTGATCTTAAATTTGTATTGGACCATAAATAATTGTTACGTTGGCTTGTTGATGTATCTTGTATGGTTTGCATATGAGTTAGTATCGAGTATGCAACTCTATCAATGCAGTTTGTCATGCCAGTGTTGAATTTATTAGGCGTGGCAGTGGGTGCCATATCTATTGTTGCACTATTCGAGCTCAAACTCGATCAAGATCTGCTTCGGATGAGAAATGGATGCACGTTGAGTATTCATTTTAAAAAGGTAAATTTATATGAATACTCAAATTTAATTTAGATGGATGGGATATTCTGGTAAATTCAGTTATGGAATATCAGTTGCCAGCCCCTTAGTTTGCATGGTGACAGGTCGACGTTTTCTAATCTGGTTAATTATTATTATTTTTTGTATGGTGATGGATTTGTGTTTTCTCTCTCTCAAATTAGAATGTTCATATGTTTACCCTAAAGTTAACTTCAGCATAACGAGTCAGAGTTGAATTCAAGACATTAGTTTTTTCTCGCAATAACTTGCCAGATACCGAAACTTCACGGGAATTCTTTGAAATCAAGTTGCTAATATGTACTCCCAGGTTCGTAGGACAATATAGAAAATTTCTTTCATTTCTTAGGAATTGAGAACTAGGTTTGTTCCAAGGTTAGTACAAGGCACTGTGTGATTATGAAACTGTAGTATTTAAATCTGTTATATGATAGTAGCACTATAGGATTCAGTCGTCTCTGACCCAACAAGTGCGACTACGACTTAAGTATTGAATAAATTCTGAATTATTTTACAGATGGACGGCGATTGTGGAGTCTAAGAGTTGCTGTCCACCCTAGAGATTGTTTAGAAGCTACAAGAAATTGATGGTTGGGCACCCTAGAGGTGAGATATCTCACTTTTTTGCATTAATAATAAGAGAGAATTTAGGAGGATTAAAATATTTCTTGTATAATATGTAGATACTGATTTGTTCAATTTTATTATATTTTTGTTCTCATAGTTGCATTTTTTTAAAGGACGTTGGCATATGCTTACCAAATTGCTATTGTTTTGTGTTTTGTTCAGGCAATCAAGAATGGTGAGATGATAATATATGATGATGTTGAAATCAATGATGCACTAGGAGAATGGATGAAAATAGAAAATTAATGATGAAAGATGAAGATGACAGTAAATATGCAAATGATGAGGTGGAGGAAATAATATGATTTAATGAACGGAAAAACATAATAAAGAGTCGTGAATAATAAACAATAGATGAAAGTATAATAAAGATGAAGATGGTGAAAGAAAAATATGGTGATAGTGAGAAATAAAAGGGGTTAGGATTTCATATACTACATATATTTTTGAATTAATATAATTTTTAATTTTATTTTCTTTAGAGAAAAATGAGAATTTATTCTCCCATAACTACCTCGCATCATTGGGGGAGTAAATCAGAAAATTAAAATTATTCGTCACATGAGCCGCCCCATACCATAGAGGGAGTAAATAAGAAAATTGAAACTAATAATCAAAAGGTAATTTCTAGGAAACTGAAGCTAACCATCAAATGTGAGGATAATTCCTCGAGTATTACCAAGATTCAATCTTTACTTAATTATGTAAATCTATTGTGTGATAATCAACTCGGTTATATCTGGAGACTTATTTATCTTATAAGTGGTATATAATTAAAGTGGTAAATGTTAGAAAAGTACCTTCAATTAACAAATTCATATATATTATCTAAGCATGAAACTTTTTGTGAACATTGAATGAGTTTTTATTTATAAGTTTAGTAGGAGGTTTAATTTTTTCTTTATAATGATTAAGGATACCAAATTTGTGTTGGTGCAATTTTTTTGGGTCAATGTTGATCAACTTGAGTAAACTCAGGTGAGCTCGAGTTTGAGTTTCGATATTTGATAATGATATTTAGAAAATATATGAGACAAGTCAAGTAGGTCACGGTTAACCACTTGATTGGGAAGTCCTAGTAGGACTAGACACACCTAGTTTGGAACTAGGTGAAGTCCAAGTAGATCTGGGAGGATCGCACATTGGTAGGGTGGAATTCTACCAAGAAACTAGCCTAATTGCGGTTAGGTAAAGGAACGTTTTAGTGGGACTAAGCAGACCTATTTGGGAACTAGGTGAAGTCCAAGTGAATCTGGGAGGATTGCATGTTAACAGGTTGGAAGTCTACCGAGAGACTAAACCTAACTGCAATTAGGCAAAAATCCTAGTGGGACTAGACATACCTAGTTAGGAATTAGGTAAAGACTAAGGTGGGTTAGCTGGAAGCTAAAAACTTAGCGTAAGAAGAGTCCTAGTTGAGAACTAGGGTTTGGGCAATTGATCAGGTGATCGATTGAGATGGTTTCTCGCAAAACAGAAAAAACTCTTAATCAATTGGGCAATCGATTAAGGGGCAGACTAATCGATCAATCTTGGTTGTCGCAAGAACAGAATTAGCCTTAATTGATCAGGTGATCGATTAAGACAGTTCTATCATAAGAATAGAAGCCCTCGTAATCGATTGGACAATTGATTAATAGTTGGTAATCGATCAGGTGAGTCGATTAGGAGAAGAAGAAAATAGTTGTGAGGTTTGGACGACTGGATTTGATCGGATCTGTGAAAGAATCGAATCAATTGGTAACCCTAATCTGCGGGATTTAAAGGGCATCACAAGGATTTTAATCACAAGCATCTTCTTCACCTTCATTGCCATCTCAAGAGAGTTCTTGGAGCCAAGTGTTGTTGCATTTCCAAGAATTAAAGGTGATTCCAAATTAGAAAAAAGCAAGAAAAGCAAAAGCTCATTGTTGTAAATCTTATAGGATTTCATTTGCATTTGCTTCATTCTTTTTGTATTTCTTTGCAAGTTTATACAAGGTTTCTCTGCGAGATTATACAAGGTTTCTCTGCCTCCACGAAGGAGGTTTTCATAGTGGATATGTGAGTGAGGAGAAGTGGATCCTTGGATTAGTCACCTCAAGAAGGTGAATACCAAATAAAGAAGAAGATGTTAGTGTTTGCTCAAGTCTATCGCTACTGTAAATCTTCAATGAGCAAAAGCGAGCTATTTACCCCTCCTCTAACTCTCGACGTGTCCTAACAATCTGTTGCCCTGGACTAGAGTGTCGTGGTAAGCACCTTGAAGTTCCTCATACATTCATGATTTAAAATTCAGAGAGCGTAAGAAATTCATTCTTCGCGTTTGGATTACGGAGACCATTGGATCATTGTACGGATTGTCACTTGTGCTTCAGGATTTATTTTGGTCGCTGATGAAAAGTTTTTGTGGAGTTATACCGATCAACTTCAAAATTAATTAAAACTTAGATACCCGTATTATAAAAAAACCAAATCTATTAATGCAATAAGATTGATGAGGTACTCTATTTTGTGATTAAAAGAAGACAAGTCAAGAAATAGATTGAGAGATGGCGAAGAGAAAAACGAGTACCATCATATTATCATATTAATTAATATTTGATATATATATATATATAAATATATATATATATATATATATAAATATATATATAATAGTGATCAGATGCGGACCGTTGCTGCGGACTTCCTGCGGACGTCTTGCGTGGAAGCTAGCGTGAACGCGAGATTTGTCCGCCAGAGAGGATCTAGGGCAAAACAAAAAATCACAGTGCAAGAAATTTTCGCGACAACCATTCCTCGCGCCCGCTCGACCGCCAGCCCTCTTTCTCGCAGCTTACCCTTTCCCTCTTTCTCGCAGTTCTCTTTCCCGGAGTGAACCCTCACCCTCGACCTCGCCTTGCCCTCACGTCCCACAGCATGCCACTGAGCTCGTGCCGACGCCTTCCCATCCCTCGACACTGCGGACCTGCTGCGTCGCCTCCCTCTCTCGCGCCGGCCATCCCCTAAACTCGCTGCGTCGCCCCCCTCCCGCGAACCCTAAATTCGCTGCGTTGCCGTGGTCCGACCATCCCCCACCTCCCTCGCTCTTTCGCGTCCGAAGCCTGCGCCTGCCCCTGCGATTTTCGTTGCCGCCTGCGCCGAGCCGCCTTCACAGGTACAAATCTCGCTAGCCTCGTGGTTTTCGTTTTCCCTGAACCCATCCGATTGTTACTCCAATTTTTACTGCGATTTTCACTGCAATTGTGCAATTTGCTACTTCTCTTGCTGTTTTGTGCGATTTTGTGCCTACTCGTGCTGAAAATTCAGTTCATACCATACAGTTGATGATAAAACGTCTCTTGCTGGTTGTAGACCTCTTTCGGCTGTTCTTTTTTTTTTTTTGATACCCGACTGAGATAATCTATCTCGGATGCAGTTCGAGTTTTGTCTTCATTTTGGAGCAATGTTTCGAAGTTAAAAGAAACAATATCATTTTGGAGCAGTCAATTTGTCACGCCCCGAGAAGCCGCTCGTCCGATACCGACCGGACTGCCACTCACTCGATCGACGGACAATCCGGAAACCTAACCGCTACGACCATCCCCGATGATTGTACCTCAGCCTATAGGGCTGGAACAACCATCTGCAATTAATAGAAACGAACACGACGACAAAGCTGCGTACCGGTACGACTTACGACAAAACCAAAAACCGAATCGAAACCTCCATGGCACACAAAAGTACAACTATACTGCCGTAACAGTACACGACACAAAAGAGTATAACATACCAACAGCGGAAAAGAAAAGAAATACAATGAATAAAAGAAAAGGGTACCAACATGTACCACAACCAAAAGATACGCGGAAATCGTCTCGGAGACACATGAACTGGGACAGGCTGCTGAATCATCCAGACGATCATCCTGATAAGAGAAAAACATAGCCAACGGGGTGAGTCCTAAGAACTCAGCGAATACAGTCTAATGTGCATAGGAAGAAATAATAGCAGTAAGTCACCGTCTATCTACCTATCATAGTACTGAAGATAACTGCAGTAAAAAGAAGTGCAAAACTGAACCATAAGCTGTAAAGGAACTATATACCTACCTGCGTCGATCCCAAACCCGGTGGTATGCATGTCAACCAAGTGCATCAATCAAGTGCAGCAAACACAATCATATGCATCAATGCACAGTATGCTCATGATGCAGCATGGGTCACCCCTGACGCCTCGGTCAATAATGCACACGCGGGACCATATGGGTAGGGCTGTGACCTGGTCTTCCCTGCACGAACAGACGGTCGATAATGCACACGCGAGACCGAATGGGTAGGGTCGGAGACCATAAACGTACCCACCATCGGGTGAAGTAACGCTCTAAACGTCCCTGCTATCATCGGATAGGTAGGGGACCTGCTGCAGCGCCGGGTCCGCCAACGGGGCTACACGACAGGTCATGTGGCAGGTCTGACGGCCCATCTCAACCACTAGGGGAGTCAAAGGTCGCCTACATATGCCTCTACACGAGTAGCAAGTACGACGGCCATCTCAACCTCCAGGGAGTCAAAGGTCGTCCCCTATGCTACGTGCAATAATGATGCGTGTCACTATCCCATGCATCATCCACTATCTATCCCTGCTGTCATCTACATGATATGCAGTAGTCCATATAACCGGTATGCACCAATACCTAAATCCTAGCGTAAGGTATAAGGTAAACTGTGCATCATCAATCCATACAGATATAGTAAGCAGTAAAGCTAACGGATACAACTACCGGAGCAAGAGCACAGAGATACAGATATCAGATATCCCTACTGCTAACTATGTCTAACTATGCATAAAAGAGGTACCCGCCTCGATATAAAGAAGTCCTGGCGTCGAGAACCCCCGTCCCAATATAATATCCGCCACAAGCCACCAAATATCCGAGTCAAAGACCTGTAGCAAATAAGATTATCATTTAGCTATAATTTCATATAATATCCAGCTAGATGAACCATCTTATTTAATTAGGGTTACACCCAATCTACCGAAACCATTTAATTAATCACATTCCCATTCATGATCAATTTCCAAAATAGAAGTAGATCAAGCACAAAGCCTAAACTTGAAGGCTAACCCCTCAACACCACCTCTGACCTAACACCAACCCGAATCCCTAATCAACACCCTAAGAACCGAGCTGATCAGCAACAGTCGAAGCCCAAAATCCTGACTCCAAAACTGATCCAAGAACAGAATTCACCAAATTCACCATTAATTATCCAAATAGAAATGGAAACTTTACCTGAAACTGGTATACGCCAGTTCCTCTGCCCAGAACAAGCCCAACACACGGTATAGCCACAAGCTCCCACAGTCGAAGCTAGGCACTCGGCTCTAACCCTAATCCAACGGAGTCTTTCCCAAATTCTCTGTTCTGGAACCACAAGAACCAGAAACCCATCTAAGCTCAGCGAAGAGAATTTGAATTCACGCATCAATTTCAGAATCCCAATCAAGAAGAGAATCAATAACCCTAATCTGAGATCGGAACTCCGAGATAGAAACTAGGTTAAAAGACAACCTCGTCACCTTTTCGTGTCTTCGACGGTGGCGCAGTCGTCGCCCACTCGAGAGGAAGTAGATGAAGAGTGAAACGACTCCGGATCTGCGGTCTCCTCCCCGAGAAGAAGCTCTGCCAGGATCGGTGAGCCTCGCCGAGCGACCGGAGACGACGTCGTGAGCTCGCAGTGGCGACGAACCGAAGAGAGAAGAAGAGAAGAGGAAGGAGAGGTCGAAGAAGAAGAAGAAGAAGCCGACGATGCTCTGAGATGGCCTCCCTCTGCTGGCTGCGGCGGAAGGCGAAGAGAAGAGAGGAGTCGGCTCGGGCTTTTGGCTGTGGCGAGGGAAGAGAAGAAGGAGTCGGCTGCGTTATGTTGCGGCTAGGTCATCAAATTAGGGGAAACGAAAGGCTAATAAGGGGGGGTGGCTTTTTTGCAGAAAAACCCATCCAGCTTTTCGAAATCCCAACCATACCCTTAATTTCGAAAGTTTTGCCTTTTAGCCCTCAAATTTCTCAGATTCTCACACAATTAGCCCTATTAATTAAACAAGGGTGTTTATACCTATTGAAAAATTCAGACACATATTATGTATCAGCAAACGTGTAAAATTTTTTTTCTGTTGATGCTAATTCTACCTGTTATCCACTTCTCGTGTTCAAGTTGATGCTCCTGTTTTGTATATTTATTTTGTACTTGAAGTTATTGAGTGATTGAAATTTTCTGCTTCTCCATGTAATATTAATTATTGATTGCATTCAGTAAGCAGTACTTTCTTACATCAAATTGCTTCTTTTTTTTATGTTATTCATGTTCATCAAATTGCTTATCTATTATCTAATATTATGTGGGGACGCCCAGAAATGGAAGGAAATATAGTTGACGATCAAGAATACATTCCGCAAGTTATAGAAGATCGAAAGCCAAAAATCGGAATGAAATTTCCATCACTAGAAGAGGCATATGCATTCTATAATGAATATGCACGAGAAGCCAGATTTAGTTCAAGGATGCACACGAGTAAGAAAAATAAGATAACAAATGAAGTCACGTGGAAACAAATGGTATACTTTAAAGAAGGCCATACAGATCTTCAGATGAAACATTCAAAAGTTGATCAACCAACAAGGGAAAGAGTACGTGACACAGTTAGAACAGGTTGCAAGTCAAATATTACATTTATCAAGAAATAGACTGGGCCTAATTGGATTGTCAGTAACTTCACAGAACCCCATAATCATCCACTCTCGACTCCATCAAAAGTACATTTACTACGCTCACATCATAATGTTTCGGTAGCAAAGAAAACATTGGCAAAACAGTTTTCTGAGGCAAATGTACCAACTTGTCAACAAATGAGATTGTTGGAGATAGAGTCTGGGGGTCCTGAGGGGGTAGGCTGCACAGAAAGAGATATTAGAAATTTTGAAAGAAATCTAAGGGAAGAACAAAAGGGTATTGATGCCGAAACACTCATCGAGTTTTTCACATCTGAACAAGAGAAGAATTCAGATTTTTTCTTTGATTATGAGACTGATTTGGATAACAGATTTACTAGATGTTTTTGGGCAGATCATATATCAAGGAGGGCATACAGCGTATTTGGTGATATTGTTGTATTTGATACGACATATAACACCAATAAATATGGATTAATTTTTGCACCATTTGTGGGAGTTAATAATCATCATCAGACTATTATTTTTGCCTGCGGGTTTCTACGTGATAAAAAAACTGATTCATTTGTTTGGTTGCTTAACAAGTTCATAGAAGTTATGCCTAAAGGAACACCAAATGTTATAATCACTGATCAGGATCCTGCTATGACAAAAGTCATTGCACAAGTATTCCCTCAAACAGTGCATCGATATTGTTTGTGGCACATACTGAATAAATTCTCGAAAAAATTACCTCCTTTGACTTTTCGAGACCACTACCAAAGCATAAAGAATGTCATTGCAAATTCTACAACACCTGCTGATTTTGAGAAGTCATGGGAAGAGACTATTAAGTGTGCTAATTTGGAGAACAATGATTGGTTGTCCTTAATGTATGAATTGCGACACAGATGGGTGCCAGCATATTTTAGCAATGTATTTTGTGCTGGAATGACTAGCAGCCAAAGATCTGAAGGCTCACATGCATTTTTTAAGAGATATGTCTCAAATAAGAATTCATTGATGGATTTTATCACCCGGTTTAATAGAGCACTAAGACATCAAAGACACAATGAATTAGTTGCGGACCATATTGATTGAATGAGATTCCTAAAATTCAGACAATTTTTCCAATGGAAACTCAAATGGTTAAGCTGTACACCAAAAAGAAATGGTTGGAGTTTCAAAGTGAAATGAGTGAAAGTCATGGCTATTATGTGCAATCAATATTTACAGGAGTTGACTCAGTGGTTTATCATGTGATGAAATTTGATAGTTCTTCTTCCTCCAAACCAATGGTGCTCACACATGACAAACAAAAGGATTTCATTTCGTGTAGCTGTACAAAATTTGAGTTTGAGGGGATTCCATGCAGGTATATGTTAGCTTTTTTCGCCTCAACCAAGTCTTTCATTTGCCTGATACATATATACTCAAATGATGGACACGTAATGCAAAAGTTGGAGCAACATATGCTTTGGGAGAGCAATATAATATTTCATCAATGATACAGATCTAGAAAAGTTGTTGATGTCAAGACACTCGAGGTTATCCTATAAAGCTTCAGTATTAGTTGATCATGCATCTTTGACAAATGAGGGGACAACCTTCTTGGATGAGCAATTTGATTGTATCTATAAGAAACTTCAAGAGATGAACATTAGTCCAACATGCAGTGATAAAAGTCAAAGGAGGAAATCCATAGATGAGGGCCTTGGTATTCTTGATCCTTCTTCGGTCAGAACAAAGGGATGTGGGAAGAGATTGAAATCATCGAAGGAGAAATCAAACTCAAATTCTAGGTTATGTCATGGATGTGGGCATCGAGGAGTGTCACATGACAAGCGCAATTGTCCAAATTTGCAGCAAAGGTATATGCCCAATAAGAATTCATATTTATTTTAATTTTACTTGCATATACAAACTTATTTGATTACATTTTGTAAATATGTTAATGTGTTAATCATCAGATCAATTGAAGATAATAATTATAACAGTGTTGACACATATGAACCAGATTTGTCATCTATAGCAGGTATTGTCATAGTTTAAATTTATTAAATTATAGTATTTCATTGAGAAAATGCAACCAATAATTGGCTTTAATGTTGTAGGTTCTAGTAACATGCGCTAGGATTCTTCGATTGATATCATGGTGGATTGATTTGATAGTATCTGCTTCTGTATCTGAACATCTGTCTTTAGCTGTTCAGATTGTATTCGATGTTTTCGATATGATATTTGTTTTAGAGTAAACTTTTGAACTTGAAAACTATTTTAGAGTAAACTGTTTTCGATTGTAATCTATTGTCATTGTTAATGATTTCATCTGATCGTAATTTTGTTGTGTGTATGATTCTTTGTATTTTTTTGAACTCAGCTTCAAGTGGACTTTTCAGAAAGATTTTTATGCTGGGTTCTCTGCCAGAAAATTTGTTAAAGCCAGTTTATGTTGTCCCATGAAACTTGGTTAAATATAAGGTTTCCTCCATCACTTTTAGCCTTTGAAGACAAATCCAGCCCAAACAATGTAATCAGACCAAGCCCAACCAATGTAATCAGACCACTTGCTTGAACAATTTGCATATGACTAGTTAATAATTTTTTTACTTCTAGCTGCCACTATGGTCAACCAACCTGATGATTATATTTAGCTCACTAACGTAGTTATTTAGTCTCTTGATTGACCCATTTGATCTGGGTGCCTTGTGTAGTGATTAGATGAATTGTTTGAGTATAGAACAGATAATAAAAGTTATCCCTACAATATAGAGTAAGAAATAACTATTTCTTATCAGTTAGGAATAATAATTCCGTAGGAATTAATATTTTAAAGTCATTTTTACAACCAAATTAGGCGATGTTTATTTCATAGGAATTCATAGAAAATTGAATTGCCATTTCTATTAACCAAATTTATCATTACAAATTTCAATGGAAGCACATGCATATCCTTGCAACTATGATGGTCGTTGTAACTGTGTTTTTTTTTTGTAGAATGCAAGATTCCTCAGGACAGGACAGGAGGCATGAGTGATAAAATGTGTTTGCATCAGTCTATAATTAAATTATCCAGAGATCAGTTCTAGACTTGTTTGCATTTGGATGTGCTCCTAATATTATTCTCATAATCAAGCATGTGCCTTAAATGACTGTGATGGAGTATGGCATGCGCCAAGGCCTCACCTTTATCTTCTCAGCTGGCATATAATTTAGATAGTTAAATATCATTTGTCAAATTGAGAGAATAGTGGAAGGTTTTATAGAGTATTTTATCATCTGAAGATTCTGAACAGCATAGTAGTCTGCAATGTCTTCATATTTCTTGCAAAGTATGTTTCTTTTTCTTTCTAATATTAGTGTAATTAGTTTGCATGGAAACGTTAAATCTGGTATTTGATTTGTCTGTTTTTTGGATTATGCAGATAGTGGAAGCTAATGCCAGGAAAGTTGGCAAAGTCCGCAACAGATGGATGAGATTATGTTTCCCAGTAGAGTGTAATCTGACTGAAGAAAGAACATATGAATGATAGGCAGAGTGTAATCTTTTTTTATAATGGCATGATATGTTTCCCAGCAGATGGATGTTGACAATTTGCTTTATATTTTTTTCCTTCTGTTTTTTTGCTCGGAATGAACATTCTCTTAAATCATGTAAAGGAAGAAGGAGAATCTGAATTGATCTTTTCTCCCAAGTTAGTACAAGGTAACATAGTAAATGTGTCCATAGATCAACAAAACAACAGTTGTCACCTGCAGCCGTTGCTGCTATAGCTCGTCCGCAGCAAGTCCGCAGCAACTATCCTTCATATATTTTCCGTGCTATTTCGAAGAAACTATTTGAATCAGCAGTACCTAAGTATTGCGACACTGAGTCGGCTTGTCCTTCGACAATAACGTGTCACTTCTGTGATGTTAGTAGTTATGCATAAGAACCATTTCGTTTGGTGTTCAACTGTATTTCAAATTGCCATGCCTTTTCAAAATCGTGCTTTCGATGATAGTTGTAAACTTATACAATTGTTGTTTCTTACAATTGTGGCGGCTGATTGGCCCATTGCAAGCGGTGTTTTCCCCTGAAAATGATTCACTCTTATCCACGTTTGTAAATATTTTACTAGATATACCATGAAGTAAAGCACAACCATTAAGGCGTGAAGCATAAAGATCAGATTCAGTGGCTAAATGACTGCTAACAAACTCGAAAAATAAAAACCAAATTAATAACTTAATCAAGATGCTGAAAAACCATTGTTCAAATAACAACATTGTTTCAACTTCAACTTGAAATAACTTAACATGCCTAATCACTATCACTAATTTCTAAAGAATCCAAAAGATGCACAATCTGTTTCATTGTATCCTTAAACTTTTTTTTTCGGACTTTGAAGGACTCCGTTCAGAATTTGGATTTAATCTCGAAGTCGAACTTGAAGTTGCATCAGATGAAATAGAAACTGGTGCACATTTCTTATCGAAGTATGTTTGATAAGCTTTTTCTGCCTCCTCTCTACTTTTGTAAGATTTATGTACGTTGTCACTAAACCCATCAACTTGACGTGATGCCTCCATCCATGAATCATAAATGCCCGGGTGATGTCCGACAAATACAACATAAGTTTTTCCCTACATTAAAAATAACATTAATAATTATATATAACCATAATATTAGAACTTAAAATGAACAACTTACCATTTTTAATAAAAGGAAACACCACCTTGCAATTTTCCTGAGAACAAACAAATACTGCTTATAACCAAAAAATAACAATTAATAAAGCACGGGCAATAAACCACTTTGATCAATCTTGATATATTTTCGAAATGTTCATTCTACACTAATGTGATAATTAACTATCTAATTACCATCTCAGCTATGCTGGGACAACTAGCACTGCAGTTGAGCTAAGGGGATAGCAGGAGATAGAGACAAGGTTGAAGCTATACCAGAATGATGGACACAAAAGCCATCACAGAGGTTCATGACATCCACGGGTTGGCTAGCTTCTACCAAAGATTTGTTAAGAATTTTAGGATCATAGTAGCACCTCTAAAATGGATAAGACTTAGCTTTCAATCTCTTTAAAGAAAGGCTAAGTTCCACACCTTTGCTTCCACTTCCTAACTTAACTAAATTTTAAAATTGAATGTGATGCTTTAGAAATAGATACTGGAGTTATACTAACACAGAAGACCGATCATTTGCTTATTTTGGCCAAAAGCTCAATGGAGCAATATTGAGCTATCCTACATATGACAAGGAGATATACACTTTGATAAATACCTTAAAAATATGACACTATTACTTGAAGGAATTTATCATTTACATGGACCATGAGTCCTTAAAGCATTTGAAGGGCCAAGCAAAATAAAATTGGCATCATGTCAAATGGGCACTAGAAAGTAAGAATTTGAACACATTAAGAATTTATATCCTTCTCTCACACATTAAGAATTTATATCCTACTGTCCTTGACTTTAGATTTATTCATTTAAATTATTTTGTCTCTCCACTAAGTCGTGCATTTGCTTACACTAGTTACATCATAGAATTTGTCTAAGGTTATAGGAAGCGTTTGAGTTTCAGGGCACTTCCAATTATAACACTAAAGCTAATGGCTCTTCATTTTGATAATGCATAGCTAATATGACTTATTTACTAATGAGCTAGCCCCTTCAACCTTCATTTACTAGTATTACACGAACACTTCATGTAGAGTAAGCAAATTATTCATGCAAATATAATAATTAGCATCATTAGTGTTGAATATAATGTTATATTGCAAAAAAAAAAAAAAGAGCAGCCGAAAGAGGTCTACAACCAGCAAGGAGAAGTTTTATCATCAACTGTATGGTATGAACTGAATTTTCAGCACGAGTAGGCACAAAATCGCACAAAACAGCAAGAGAAGTAGCAAATTGCACAATTGTAGTGAAAATCGCAGTAAAAATTGGAGTAACAATCGGATGGGTTCAGGGAAAACGAAAACCACGGGGCTAGCGAGATTTGTACCTGTGAAGGCGGCTCGGCGCAGGCGGCAACGAAAATCGTAGGGGCAGGCGCAGGCTTCGGACGCGAAAGAGCGAGGGAGGTGGGGGATGGTCGGACCACGGCAACGCAGCGAGTTTAGGGTTCGCGGAGGGGGGCGACGCAGCGAGTTTAGGGGATGGCCGGCGCGAGAGAGGGGGGCGACGCAGCAGGTCCGCAGTGCCGAGGGATGGGAAGGCGTCGGCACGAGCTCAGTGACATGCTGCGGGACGCGAGGCCGAGGGCGAGGGTTCACTCCGGGAAAGAGAACTGCGAGAAAGAGGGAAAGGGTACGCTGCGAGAAAGAGGGTTGGCGACCGAGCGGGCGCGAGGAATGGTTGTCGCGAAAATTTCTCGCGCTGTGATTTTTTGTTTTGCCCTAGATCCTCTCTGGCGGACAAATCTCGCGTCCACGCAGGACGTCCGTAGCAAGTCCGCAGCAACGGTCCGCATCCGATCATTATTGTGTGTGTGTATATATATATATATATATATATATATATATATATATATATATATATAATCATTTTTTTGTTTAATATTATAATATATCTCTAAATCCTAAAATTAAAACTCTAAATAACTTAACTTAACCATAAGTCAAAATGAATAAATAAATAAATAAAAATTATTTCGTACTTAGGCGCTTACTATTCGTCGCACAAGATATAATATCTTATATTTCTTTAAACATATAAAAAAATTAATCTCAGACTTTATTCCTTACTAAATTATTATTTTAATTTAAATAAATATTATCTTATCATTTATTATTAATTAAATTTTCTTTCACGGAATCTTTCTTATTTAGTGCTCATATTTGTCAAGATTTCACACTATTTAACTAGAGAATTTATTAATATTTAAATATATATTTATATAATCTTAAATATATCTTTTAAAATTTTCTTTTAATAGTCTTAACTTTTACTCTAATATTCTTATTTTTTATCCAATCCATCTCCATATATTTACTCATTCATCTTAATATTTTCATTTCTAAATTCTCATCTTCTCTTATTTTATCATCTTCTCGACTTCTCTTATTTTAATAAGAATAATGATTGGGAGAGTAAAAATGAGAGAGTGAAAACCATAGTGAATGACATGACACCTTACATGCATGATCTTCGACGGGTTCACCGTACCCCCCAGGGTATAGTTTGATTCGGGGCGGCGGCCGAAGGCCGCCGATGGTGTCCAAGCGATAATCGGACGTGCACATGTAAAGTGTCACGTCATGCCACATCATTCACTATGGTTTTCACTCTTCCTATCATTGCTCTTTTAATAATTATCTAATTATATTTAATATTATTAAACTTAAGAATAATGATTGGGAGAGTAAAAATGGGAGAGTTAAAATCATAGTGAATGACGTGATACCTTGCATGCACGATCTCCGACGGGTTCACCGTCCAAGCGATAATCGAACGTGTGCATATAAAGTGCCACGTCATACCACATCATTCACTATAATTTTCACTCTCCCATTTTTACTCTCCCTATCATTGCTCTAAACTTAAATACCATACACAAATTTTTCTATCCTTCTTATTAATCATAAAAAAATTAATTTATTATTTATTATTTTAACATAATTAAGTGTTTTTTTGAAAACATATATTAGTTGATATAAATTCTAAATTAATTTATTATTTATTATTTTAACACAATTAAGTGTTTTTTTGAAAATATATTAGTTGATATAAATTTTTATGAGCTCTGATACACTCAGTGAAAAAACTCAATGAAACGCTCAATGAATGACGTGATATTTTTCATGCATATGTCCGATTATCGCTCGGACACCATCGACGACCTCCGTCGTCGTCCCGAATCAAACTATATTCTGGGGGATATGGTGAATCCATCGGGAATCATTACATGTAAAATATCTCATCATTGACTAAGTTTTTCCTTGAGATTTTTTATTAAGCATATCATTTTTCAATTCTTATAGTATGTCAAAATAGGATTATTATTAGGAAAGGTGGTTAAAATTGTCATATTAGGAATCTGTTAACTCTTTCAATGGCTTAAACACTGCTAATGAGAGGTAAAATTGATTTTTAAAATCAGGAGGGCATTTCTCGAGAAAAATAAATTTTGAGAGGTACAATGAAAATTTTACTACTAAAATATTACATAAAAATTCAATTTAAGAAAATTCTGGAAGTAAATAGGAAAAGAACGAGTTGCCCTCCCTCTTCTCTCTCTATCTGAAGCAGGGAGCAGAAGGCACTTCGAACCAGTCAAGAGCACCCTTCACTAGTTCGGTTCTTCGATGCCCTCTGCCTACGACTAGGGGCAAGCGCCGAGCTACACGATCGCCGCGGCGGAGACAATGTACGGCGCCAGCGACGGAGAAGGCGTCGGCGTCGGCCACGATGCCGGTGCGCCGAAGAAGATCCCGTCCGCGTCCTCCATGCCGTGGGTTCGAAACCTTCGCCGGTACGTCGGATCTGGCGCTGGCCTCGGCTCTGAAGCCCTCATGGGTTAGTTTTCCCCGTTCCTATTTATGTTTTTTTGCTGTCCACTGGGGAAAAAAAGTCTTTTTTTTTAAATAGAAAAGCGAGATATGGGAGTACCTGATCGTATCAATACTTCAAATAATAGATTTTTTTTTTGTAAATACTACATTTCCACGCAAATTAGGTGCTTGATACTCGATCAAGTGAATTTGTATTTTTGGGTTTAGCCCTAGAATTTTGAACTTAAAATGGAGATCCCATTCTATCGACTCGACATGCGAATCAGGATAATAGCAATAATTGAGTTAATGTTGCCAAATTACAATGACTAGTGGAGTTTAAGGTCTTTTGGAATCTTGATAGTTGCTGACGAACACAAAGTCCTGGTGTAAACTTAGAAGACTATGGTCATAAGGCGATTTATTTTTCATTTGCACAGAGAACTTGTTTTCCTTTTTTAATTTAAATCGAGCCTCCCTTCTGTTCAATTATGACTCCTTTGTTTCCTCAGAAGGCTCAGCTGAATCAAGCAGAGGAAGGAAAAATGAGTTCGAGGGGAAGAAAAACAGGAAAAATCAAAGAAGAAGAAATGGGGGAGTGGGAGTGGGAGTGGAAGTGGAAGAAAAAGATGAAAAAGCTGAAAAAGCTGAACTGGACGACGAGGAGTCATAACTCTGTTGTTGTGTCTCTACAAGGATAACCATGAGGTGAGGAGAGGGTGATGGGGCTTGCTCGTATTGTGGGGAGAGGGCAATGCTTGCATCACATGGAGAGGGAACGGGTGGCGTTTACTCTCTATACTTAGGTTATATATAACATATAACTTAGAGCATATTAATTTGAGGTTTAAATTATTAGAAATATTTACTAAATTTATATTGTAATAAGTAACAATATATCAGCTAGTATATGTCAACGATTTTTCGAGATTTGTTGTGTTGCTATATCTGTGCCTTATATTTGGATCAGTTTCCCACAATTTCACATATCTCCACTTAAAATCATGTAAATGAAACCGAAATCCATACCAGTGTTGGATATTCACCGCTGAGTTTGAGTAATATAAGCAAAAAGAATACACAGATATCAGTTTCATTAAATTAGATGGCTCTTTAATTAGTGTAATTTTGCCACTAAAGTGTTGATAAAATTTCTTCATATCTTTTCTATTTACACTTCACTTATGGAAATTTTGGCTGCTTACTTTCTTGTGCTGATAATATAATGTTTAAAATATAAATAATCATTATAATTTTTGATGCAAGATATTTTGTATGAATTTGCTTTTCTTGTACATGAATAAAGAAATTTCCTGAACAGCCATTTTACTTTTCAGAGCTGGAAACAAAGAGGATATTGCTTGAGATTTTCAAAGAGCGACAAAAGAAAAATGCTGAATCAGGCTCAATTCCTAGCTTCTATAAAAAGGCACATCAGTCCACATCTTCCAGATTGCTTTCTTGCCTTTTATTCTCGTTTATTTGATAAAAATGCAGAAGTAGATAGCATGTTGGGTCTTGTTCCCCCATTACTTCCATCAAATGTCCCATTGACAGTAGTCTCATACTTAGTTGCATTTATTTCACTTTACAAACTATTTTTCCTTTTATTTATATAAGCTTTTGAGATTTTGTTGAGATAACATATTCCTTTTGTAAAGCAGAAGCCTGAAGAGGGATCAATCAGTCATAGGGTTCAGCGATTGGCAAAATGTAGATTCTTGAAGGTGCTTGGTCATTATCTTCTAGCTGTTATAAGTCTAGTTTCAGCTGCTAATTAGTCGTAAGGATGAGAATTTCATTGGTGGTTCTTGATACTTCCAATTTGTTTATGTACTCAACTTCTCTTTATGTTTGCTTTCATTGTGCAGAAGCAATCAGAACTTTTACTGAATGCTGATGACCTGGATGCCATGTGGGTTTGCTTAAGGGAAAATTGTGTTATTGACGATGCGACTGGAGCTGAAAAGGTGAACATGTCTTCTTGATTTCTCTTTTATGGTACCCACCCTGAAGAATCTGTCATTAATATGCATACACATCTATATGATCCTTTTAGTTCTAGAAGGATATTTCGTGTTCATATTCTCTCTCTCAATCTTTCTTATGGTTGTGAAATAGGTGAAGCAATTATTGGCATGATAATGCCTACGTTTTATTCTAGATTTGATACCAAATAACCATTCGCCTGTCCTGTCCTTTTGAGACGATATTATCCACATCCAGAACCCATACTAGTTCATATCACAGCCTCTCCTCTATCATTAACAGTTGAAAAGTTTTGGACAAGATTCTTAGCAGCATTACAGTATATAAAGTTGCTACAGTTCGAATGCTATTCTATATTTGCAATAGATGTATGATATTAGTTATCTCAGTTATTCATCTGAATACATGTGTTATGCATGTTTATGCTATATATATATATATATATATTATGGATAGTCAATGTCTTGATTACTGCCTCCTACAGATGAACTATGAAGATTTCTGTCACATTGCCTCTCTTTGCACGGAGCAAATTGGTGCTAAGTGCAGAAGATTTTTTAGCCCTTCAAACTTCATGAAGTTTGAAAAGGATGAAGCTGGCAGAATTGCCATCCTTCCTTTCTATCTATATGTGATGCGAACGGTAACTTTAATTTCCTTAGTATCACACAAATTTTTTCTTTATCTAAAAAGTATATGAATGTGGAAAATTTGAACAATTTTTCTGGTTGTCTTGGTTATCTGCCAATACATATTAGTATGCCATTGCATAAAGAAATTATTATTTGAACTCACTACCTTATTGTACACTATATTTCCTATTTACCTGTTCTATCGTCATTATGTTTAAAAAGTTATTTGTCTTCCACTTGTGCATTCATTATGTTCTTTTTTCTAGGAACTATTTGCACTTTTAGATTGAAATCAGTCTGACTAATAGATTATTGTGTTCTATTTTGTAGATCCGTGTTTTAATGCATGTTCCACTTATTACATTGAGGTTTATTTGTGTAAACTGAACACTGGTAATTGTGACCCTACTGAATTTTAGGATCTGTATGAATGCTCATCAGTTTTTTTAAGGTTCGTCAGAGAAGCTTTGAAGTTTGATTCAACTACAATATCAACTCATATTGATTTATGCTGCAGCTGTGTGACTTGGATAAATAGATTTGTTACAAACAAGAATGAGGCTACAAGGAATGTGGATAAGCTGATAAACATTGTGCAATGTAATATATCTTGATATTTTACACCAGATGTAGGCTACTAACTTATCGCTTGTCTATCAAGACTAAGAGAGTGTTTGAGAGAACTTTTACTTCTTGAAAAGTGATTCTTGTAGTGATTATCTTGAAGTTAGTAAGAAGCTAAAGTAAGCAGTGTTTGAAAATAAAAGCCAAAAGCTGATACAAAATAAAGTTTGAGTGTTTGGGAGAAAAATTGCTTCCAAGCTTAATTTTTAAATGAATGACAATAATATCCTTAAACTATATAAATTAATCATTTTTTAATTATTTAAATATAATTTCGATACTATCAATAATTTGTTCACGTAATTATTATTATATTTTAAATAGTGATATAATTATTATTATATTTTAAATATAGTATTAAAATTAATTTTTTTATAATTTGAATATTTGAAAAAATATATAAAATTAATAAAAAATAAAAAATAAAAAATAAAAAATAATATAATTTATATAAATATAATATATATATATATATATAATTCTGAAAATTAGGTCAAGTGGCAATCAGGTAAAATGTTATATTATTTAAGGATATAAATATTATTTTTTAATGTTATATCATAAATAAAAAAGCAGAAGCAGGTAGAAGCATCAAATTTTTGCTTCTAACTTCTGAGCAAAAGTAACAGAAGCTAAAGCAGAATGTAGCCTTTCTAAACACTCAAAAGTGATTCTGTGTAGCCAGAATCTAAAAAGCAGGTAGCAGAAGCTCTCCCAAACACTCCCTAAGAATGTTGTGCTTTAGGTATAGATAATGACAATACGAAGTAATGGCATGTGGCATTATGTATCTCTACAAGCTTATTCTTTGTTACCTGAACTCGCATTCACTCCCTCCCATGACCTGTGCCAACATGGCACAATCCGGATATGGGTATGTAAAATGGGTATTGATCTGGCCGGGTATGTAATCCGACCGGATAGGAAGTCCGGTCGGGTAGGTGGCCCGGTCGGGAAAAGACATTCAGGCGCACAAGGGTGTTGACCTAGCCAGATAAATGTGTTCGGGTCCAAAGGGGATACAATCCGGTCGGTGGTGGCCGACCGGATGAGCCCGGTCGGCCATATCCGATTGGGAATGTTCAGTCGGGCAAACACGCACCTGGAACTCCCTTAAAATATGGGCACCGAACTTGTATTTGGGTTCCGTGCGGACGGTCCCGGTCGGCCGTGCCCGACCGGGCGACTTGTTCGCTCTGCCACTGAAACTACCCGCCTCGCTCTAGGGAGCTACTCGTGGCCTGTGACCGGGTGTCCGGTCGGGCATACCCGGCCGGCCGGACGGGTGGGCACCAGGAGCGGCCAAACCCACTCATAGGCGACTTGTCCACCTAAAAGCAGTTGACGACCGAGCGACCGAGCCCCTCCGGGTGACTCCTTGCTACCGAGCGGACAAGTCAGGATAGATTTGCAGAGCTGCATAATAGGACCAGAGTGACCACACGATCAGAGTCGTTTAATTACGATTAGTCTCCTTCAGATACAGAGAAATACTGCAGATTCTCTCATTATGAAGAAGAGACCTCTGCCATAATCAAGATATCAAACATTAAGGCCTGATGAAGAAATGACAGTGAGGACGGGCGAATGACCTTTTGGCGGCCATGTCAGACCCTCGGGAAAACTAAGGCGGCCAGAAGATCGTGTCAGAAGATTGATTTTTATGAGACAAGACAGCCCAGACAGGACAGGAGTCCTCCCCCTCCCCTATATAAGGTCCGCCTAATGCTTCAAGGAGGGGATTCTGAAAATTTGGCTTCTCATCCTCATAAGTGTCCTTTGTCTTCCCACTCTGAGCCTTATTCCTCCAAGCCGTTGTTTCTTCTCGTCCGCCTCTGATCCAACCCTGAACGTCACTGCAACTCGTCCGGCTTACTGTGTCATCTGAACAAGGGTCCTCTCCGCTTGTCGACAGGATCAGGTATGATGAGCCAAACTTGAGGAAGAGGTAGAAATTGGAAGGAATAAGAAGATGGGATGAGAATAAGAAAACTCACATCCTTGAAGGAGCTTGCAATGTACACAGAGGGATAGCCTTAATTGGTAAATTGTTTTGGTCTTGCAAGGAGATCAAGTCACAGACCACATCATAGGTGATGTTGCATGAGATACTTGTGTAGCAGGTACCATTTATCGGTGAGGATGGTATCGAATTGGGAGGGAGAGGAAGGGGATCACAGAAGGCGATGTTTAGTATTAGAGTTAATTAGGTTTATGTTACTCATATATAATACAAGATATAACTTGTATAATATAATTTATTATATAAAGGATAGTCCAGTGCATAAAGTTTTCACCAATATAAAGATGGTCGGACCACATTCGGTCTTTTGCATGCAACCTTATCCTACATTGTAAGAGCCTATTTCCATAAGATTGTGACTCGGACTCATGACCTCCATGTCACACACAACAACTTTACTATTGTACTAAGACTCCCCTTCATAATAGAATTTATTATATAACTTATATAATATAAAATGCAAGGTTTTAAATCTCATTCTGACCTAAACCTAATGTTTCGGTTCCTTGTTGGAATTTGAAAGTTTTGTGCCATATTGAAACATGTCAAGGTGCGGTGCTACGGCATTGAGGAGAAGAGGAAAAGGGAAAGAAAATTAGGAAGAGGAGGAAAGAGGAGAAGAGAGGGAAGCTATTTATCTTTGGAATGTTATCCTTTTTAACTCACTTTATTAATTAGGAGTTGCTGAATGAGAAGTTTCCGCTGATTGCCTATGCCACCCCTCTTCATTGCTCATAGAGTTAGGGATTCATCACTAGTAAGCTATTGAAAAACGAGGGGAGATGTATCACACGTCTCGAGTGCTTCCTATTAGTGTCCATAGGTGGAGTAAAATTTTTTGCTTATGCCAATAAATATGGAACAATTTTTTAAAATATGATAATATGACATATAACTAATAACTTATAATGTGTATCTTTATAATATAACTAAATTTGGACTCTCTTAAATGAAACCCTGTATCCTTACTTGGAGGAGAAATGATGCGTCTCACACTTGATCCATACTCATGTTGAATACTCATAGCTAAATATGAGTAACATAGAGCTTATTAACCCTTTTGATCCTAATGTGTGGGATGGAGTCTAGCTACTGTATTGAGAATTCCATCGACATTGTGTTGGTTGTCAATTTGTGCGACAAGGCACTTTCAAATGATATGATTCGAAGCTAACTCATTTAACATGCAAAAAGAAGTATGATTAAACAAATAAATATATTAAGAATTAATTGGAAATTGTAAATAAAAGAGCTTCTAAATAATTGAAGCAAAAAAAAGCAAATGCGACGAACTCTTACATGAATAAATCT
>JAGFNQ010002862.1:116589-244487 GCA_024364735.1 Boesenbergia rotunda
TAGGGAGTTTAGTCATGAAATTAGTTGTAGTCCAATGGTTTGAAAATACAGGCAAGGGTTCAAGTGATGAAAGTAAATCTTTCCTTTAAGTATGAGTCACAGTGGTACCATGGTGAGCTTTCCTACGCTTCATCCATGCCTAGGATCAAGATGTAATTTTAGCTTAAATTCTGGTAGAAATATAACTGCAGACATCAATGCTCTGATGATTTGTTTGCTTCCATCTTTTGCATTAATGGGGCTTTTATTTGATTTGTAAATGATTCATTTGGAGATATTGAACCAGTTTTTAACAAATGATAATTTCGACACCTTCAATTGTTTTCTCAAATATGCTACACTAAGATCTATCAATTACACATATTTGAGCTGTGAAAATCAATGCTGGACTCTACTTCTAGTTGTATGAAATTGACTTCACTTTATTTTTTGTTGTTAGGAAAGTGAAGAGGAAGTTCCTGACACAGAGCAGGCAGAAAATTGGTTTTCATTAACTTCTGCTCAGAGGATATGTGGTATGTTATGCATTTCTGATTCTTGCGTTGCTCTTGTTCCTTATTGCAATGTAAGTAGCAGATACTGTTAATTCTCAGCTTCTACGTTGGACATTCTTTTACTGATTGGAGAAGACCTATCAAGTTTGGTTGACAATTCATGTGCTTTTAAGCTTCAGTTGTTTTCCTTGTTTTATGTTTGCTCTCAGCTTATTTTATCATGTCACAAGGACCCAATCTTCACATATAATTATGTACGCTTGAGTTAACTAATATTTGTTTAAAGTTAGAGACTCAATACTACCAGAAGTCAGTGAAGGTAAGTGAATGTGGTTTATCATACGTCCAATGGTATGGTGAATATGAAGTTCAGTTCTTCAGTAATTAGATATGTTGGTCTAATTTCTATTTGGCTGGCTTCTAATACACAAATTATTTCTTTGTTCTCTAATACTCCTTTGTCTCTCATTCTGTTTAAAAAAACTTGGATAGCTTCCATGGTTATATTTTGATAACTATCAGTTTCCTGTTGGAGTACAAGTGCCTATCATTCTATTAAAGGGTGATTCTACTACTATTGTCGATTGTCAGATGACAGTTCAGCAGCTTAATGTGGAAAGGAGGTTCAGATTAACTCAAATGAGATATTAATGTTTACTATGGTTCATGATTCATTGTTTTAAATTATGATGAAATAAAAAAGAATATGTATTGGATTGTAAATCAATCAACATTACACTTCACCATCCTATGCTTCCTATCCGTAGAAACTTGCACACAGAGGTGGAGTACTTAGTTAGAAGCCTGATAAAGATGCAAAACAATGAAGAATAAGCCAAAACAGCAGTTTTGCAATAACACACCATGACATAGAATCTTAAAATATCTATCATGGACTTCAGTTTTACACTAAAATGAACTACCTTTTCTAATAATTCAGATTATCTGGAATCAGATATTGTGGATGTGCTTGACTATTCAGGGCTTACCTTGGGCGATATTATTGCTTCTCTAGACAATTTGGGTGAAAAATGATGTATTCATGAAAAAACCACTTTGCTTGGAAGGGTAAATGCCGTGAAATTATGAATTGATACATACGGAAAGGATCATTATTCATCCCCCAACTTGAACATATTACATAATATAATATTTTTTTTTTAAACCATTGTAAGGATTTAATCTTTGTCTGACTATTGCAGTGCCTTCTCATTTTGCACTTGTAGAAAATTGTTTGTTCATCATGAGTCAATATCACCAAAACTTATATTGATAGCTTTTTCATTTACTACAGTCTACAGTCATCAATGCTAGCTGTTTAAATTGATGTTGGCATCTTGCAACTGATATGCCACTATGGATACTACTTGCAATTTTCAGTTTCTCCATCATGAGTCCATATCACCAAAACTTATATTGATAGCTTTATCATTCATTACTGTGGCCAATGCAATCTGTTTAAGCTGATTTTGCCATTTTGCAAGTGATATGGAATTCACAAGTGTTTTCAATGGACATTACTTGAAATTATTGATTTTTTAACCTGATAATAAATGCTTTTAAGGTGCAAATGATTTTAAATCTGTTACATCTTCACTGTGTTACTATTCCACAGATATGTATATTGCCCTGGATAAAGACAAGAATGGAACTCTGAGCAAGCAAGAGCTCAAAGAATATGCTGATGGGACACTAACTGAAATCTTTATTGAGAGAGGTATTGTTCTAACCTTTGATTAGCGAATTTCATTCTACCTATCATTAGTGATTTTTTTGTAACTAGAATTTGTAAAGCCATACTGTTCTATGACTTTGTACTTCATTTATATCTTTGTTTTTGCTCAACTATATCCATATGCATGTGCTTGAAAAAGAGGTTGAGGTTTTTTAGAAAATTTATGCAGAGTCTTTTTTTTTAAGAAAACCAAATACTCTTTAATTCCATATTCACCTTGTTTTTTTTTTCTTTCAGTAGAACCAAAGTAAGAAATAAAGGGCATAATCACTCATTGGTGCAAGTTGCCTTTGCCAATTTGCTTCGTCTGTCAACTTCTGTGAAATATCATGCCATAGCTTATTTTCTTTATTTCATTTGTTGAAAAAGGATGCTATGCAAGTAATTTTGGATGGAGACTTCTATCAGGAATTAGTAAGATAGGACTGAGATGTTCAAAAACTGCAAGGACATCATCATCAACTTGTGATTGTCTCAACTATACAGGGTTGGCTATATGAATATTTTCCTACCCACCTAATGCAATTCTCAACCTTTTTCTTCGAGCATTGAAACTATAAGAAGCTTTTAGTTTTTCGTCTAGTTCACCTATGTGATGGGTGTTGATAGTCACGTGTGAACTCAAATGTAGAAGCATATAGCAAAAATTTGGAAGCCACCTATGACTGGTTTTGGAGTAGTACTTGTAGTTCCATTTTTAATTCTAATTATCAATTCTAAAAACATTCTAATTATCAGAAACCTTTTGATGCAGATTTCATTTGTCGCCTAATTAACACTGTGCTTTCTTAAGTTAGATTAATAGGTTCTTTGGAAAATAACAGATATCAGGCAGCTGAGAACATCAATGTCCATGAGAAACACTATTACCTCTTTTACCACAAAGAATGCCAGAATAAAGATACTATATTGATTAACTGAAATGTTGTACAATTTGGTGCACAGAAATTTACCCATGAAATAAAATGTCCCCTGACCTGTGTCAGTTTTGTTTTCTCAACAGTTTTGTTCATGAGAAACACTATTACCTCTTTTACCACAAAGAATGCCAGAATAAAGATACTATATTGATTAACTGAAATGTTGTACAATTTGGTGCACAGAAATTTACCCATGAAAAAAAATGTCCCCTGACCTGTCGGTTTTGTTTTCTCAACAGTTTTTGATGAGCATGTACGTCGAAGCAAAGCTGGAGGTGTTAATACTCGTGAGATGGACTTTGAAAGCTTTCTGGATTTTGTTTTAGCCCTGGAAAACAAGGACACACCTGAAGGATTAACATACTTATTCAAATGTCTCGATCTTCAAGGACGGGGCTATCTTACCACTGCTGATATTCATATGCTCTTCAGGTTCTTTTCATTTATAGCCATTGTTATGTTACATGTGCATCCTCTACTAGTACTACCTTGCTTGTGTACAAAACCATGCATTATGCACAAATGTAGTTCATTATCGAAATGAATTATATTCAGCTATGTGGATATGCTATATGCATCCCAAGTATAAGCTTTAAATCTGGCTCTTGCACCACATAATGGGTGATTTTACCCTCAAAATGTGACATTTCACTAGAGTGTACTTGAGCCAAAGAGAGTTTCTTTTAAACTTGTATTGTTGCTGGCCCTCCTTTTGAATTATCAAATCTCAATGGGAACAGCGTCAAAGTTTTTTTCTTTCTTTCTTTCTTGAGTTAATTAATATACCTCAACTAGGATGTCTTAAAATTCTTTATGCAACTAGCCTAACAGATTTATACTTCCATTTAGTTTTTATTCAACCTAGGTGAAATTGATGACATGGAAGTTTCACGTGTTACATTACGAAGTTTTTTAACTGTGTAAGATGCCAAATCCAAAATCTGAGATGACTTGCATGTATCCCAACAAAATCCAGCTTACACAAAAAAGGTGATTTGGGGGTTAGGTATGTAACTAGGTATTTCACTATGGTTATATGAGATTACTACGTTGTTAACTTAATCTAGATATATAAAATACTAGTAGGATATTTTCTAAGCCAGATAGTTGGGTAGAAGGTTCAAGTCAATGTTTAAAGTTTTGTTCCAAGCTAGTATCAACCCAGCCAGAACAAAGCTGTTTCCAGGCTAGCATTTGATTGTGGTGCTGGTCAACATGACATGAAGAAGCTGCTGGTGTTGAACTCTTGCAGCATCAGTAGTTGGAGAATGAGGAAGAGGAACCGCCTGGAAATTAGCTGAAGACATGGTGACCATCCAAGTTGTCAATGAAATCACTGCAGAAAGTTGCTGTCGAAGTTTCCAAGGAGTGCTACTCAGCCCATGTTAGTCTTGGCTCAAAGTTATGCTCATTGGTACGAGGGTGAGATGGTGTGAGATTTAATACCCCTTGATTTAAGGTTTATTAATTAACCCATTATTTTTTTGGTGATGTCAACGCATTATAAATTTTGTTGTCAACAATATGAACGATTAAAGAACATATAGTTGGCATACAACTTTTGGATGTTTCACCTGTCATGTGACTGCTAGTGTATAAACAAAGCTGATAACACCAAATATATGATCTTGCAAGCTACAATTATGTGGAAGAGAAAGAAAATATAGTTGTCTCAAAAATTCACTTTAATTTGCTTGGGTTATTGACAAATGAAGGTGGATCTGAGCACAAGTTCAACCAAACCTGTTTTGATAAGTGACAATACATGTTAAAGATTGTCAAGCTCAAAGAGTTTTATCATACTTTTAGTAGGGCCAAGCTCGTATATGCATTTAAGCTCAAATACAAATCAGCAGATGTTTTTCTATAGTTAATAGCATATTATACATGTAGATAATTTGTAGCTAATAAATGTAGATTTTAACTTGCAAGTAGACATTTGGATAGTGAGGAGATGCTAATATGCATGTTTGAGAGATATTAAGAGAGAGAGAGAGAGAGAGAGAGAGAGCATAAGAGAAATTAATGAAGTTACTATAGAGTTTATCGGAGGGTGTTTAGAATTTCTAACATCCAAAAGTACAAGGGGAGTAAGCTGATAGGGCCTAGGGGGGTATCTAGAATTGTGAATGGAGAAATGATGTGGCAAGAGTCATCTGATTGCCGTGGCTTAATGGCCACCCTGTACAAGATATTTGCAGGGTGGTTTTTGTTAATTATTCTCACCTTGTTTTGGTCTTTAACTATTAAGGTTGACATGGCCACCAACCACATTGACCTAAAAATATCTACATTCATGCCTTCCTTACTCACGTGAAAAATCATTAGTCATACTAACAAATTGGTTTAATGGATAACCATGACTGTCAATTATCCATGAAGTTCTCCATGTTTTAAAACTTTGCCCAATAGAAGGCCGTATCTCAAAATCTATGTACTTGGAAACAAGCATCTATATCATTTTCTATTTGAGCCTATTCTGCTTGCCGCTCTTGAAACTTGTCTCCCTCACCATGTGTTGTTGGCAGAGATGTTCACCACAAGTGGATCGAGGGTGGGAACTACGAGTTGTGTATTGAAGATGTGAGAGATGAAATCTGGGACATGGTCAAACCAGCTGATCCTCTTAGGATCACCCTTGCTGACCTTCTCACCTGTAAGCAAGGTGGTACAGTTGCTAGCATGCTCATGGATGTACGCGGTTTTTGGGCCCATGACAACAGGGAAAACCTACTCCAGGAAGAAGAAGAACCAGAGGAAGAATGATTTTCACAACCAAACTAATCCAGTTTCCCTGCTGGAATGTAAGTTAAGTTGTAATATCATGACTACATGAATTGATTGTTTCGCGACCTTTCTTTTTCATACTAATTTCTCGCTTAAACCCTTGAAGTGATCTTATGCTGCTGGCACTTTGTCTTGTTCATGTTCCAAAAAAAAAATGGACTCGTGCTAAAATTGTCGAGACTTCCCTTGTTTCTCTTAGAACAAACAATTCATGTTGGCATTATGGAATTTCTCGTGCATCTCATGGCGTGTTGGCATGTTTCGAAACGTTGCTTCAGAATACAATGCTTCATTATCTGCTATTTCTATGTTATTTTTCAAAATTTTTATTATCTCATCAAATCAAAATTTCATCCTGCTGATAAACAAAAAGCACACAGATTCCAGTGTGGGCCAGTTCCAAGAAATTGCCTTTCAAGAATCTTATTGGTCTTCACTTTACCATTATTCTCTTATCCTTGATTGAAGGCATGCGTATTGAGAACTCAAATGAGCATCTAGTAGATCACCATACTGCTTTCAATCTTGATTGTGATGGCTCCAGTCCCATGGATATTTCTAGTTAGCTAGGGAGTGACGGATTTATTATAATGGATACTCGGCTACTAACTGATAATTTGGAAACGAGTTATGAGGGTCATTTGAGAAGAACGAAATTATCTTTTTGTTACGATTGTTTGTGATGATGCCTCCAACTGGATTCACATGTTTTTCCAACATATAAAAAAAATCTCAATTAGTACTGATAATCGACACAAACCCTAAAGCTGCTCTATGATTTATTTTCAGATTCCGCAAAAGCACGGGTAACACTAAAGCCTCGGTATATGTTTATGATCAGAGCCATAGAGCACCTGCTTCCCTTAGTAAGGGCACAAGATTTCCTCCGAGGTGCAGCGACATGACTCTATCTGTCGAGCCAATAAACCTGCCTCCAATAAAGACCGCCGGCACGGCTGGCCTTCTCCCCAACAGTTTTACAAGTGCCTTCTCCATCTCCGCCCCTCGCGGTTCCTGATCAAGCTCGTGGACGATAGCATTGACTCCGAGATCATTGAACAGGCTCTTCACACTGTAGGTCATGTAGCAGGAGCTCAAGCTGAAGACGACCACCGCGCGCTGAGATGCTAACTTCATCACCTTATCCATACAGCTACGACCTTGATCGTCGGTTGAACGATGTTGCTCAGTCGGAGCTAGCTAGCTGTGGGACTAGCATTGTGTTTGAATTGTCTATATATAGACGCGTGAAAGTTGCACTAGGAATATTGACTGTATATCAAGATGGAGATATAGGAGTTGACATTGTAGTCAAAGGATTTATCTTCTGGTTCAGATGCACATATAGATGTGGCCAACACATGCAGGAATATTTTGAACTCCACTCAGCTTTGATGCCAAAAAAGTGGTTTGCATTTCGATAAGAAGGATCGAACTAATTCCCCAATTCCCTGTCTTTATGGTTTAGGATTGCTATGTGCGCACGGGGGATGCCTCAAGGCACAGGATGATGCATGCCAAAGAGAATAAAATGTACTAACCGGCGGCCTATGATCGGACAACAAACATGATCACATGGAAGATCTATCTATATCTCATCCTGAGGACCATTAGTTATGTAATCCATAGTATAGTATAATTGTGTTTGCTGGATCGGTGACGTCGCTAGAGGGGAGAGAGCAATTCATTTCGTTTTGGCTTTTTTCGATCGCATGCTCGTCTACACGATATTAATGTGCAGTGGGAAAAAATACAAAAACAAAACACAAGAACAACAAATCGGTTTTTATGTGGTTCGAAATCTCTGACTCTTACTTACAGTCTAGCGTCCTAGCGCTATAACCACTATACTTTCTCCTTCTCGGATACTTTCCAGAGGTGTAAAAAGTTCTTACACACTTATTCTTTTATAAGCAACACAAACACATACAAAGATAGGGATGAAAAATGAAATACAACATAAATAGCAATTTACACCGGTCATCTTCATTTTGCTCGTGGTTTGATTGCTTTGGATTGTTTCTTGAAAGTCTGAAATGCTATAACACTTTCCTAAAAATCGTCCTTGAAATCTTTCACAAAATCTTTCTTTATAGGTTTGTTGTCGTGACTAAAAAACGTCTAACAATCTAATGTCTATCACCAGCAGTTGATTATTCTTCCTGAATTTGAATGTTGCACCTACATAACGGCTCTTCCAACTGAATATCGGCCACAATAGTCAATTGTTATATATACCATATTAGTCAATTGTTGAATTAACAGTCAAATTTTTTAATCAACTTAGAAACTTTTTATTCGCTCCAACAGTGTCATCAATTGTTTGCTTATACCCCAATAATTGACTGATATACTGCAAATCCCGAATTCGATTACTACTCTCATAACAATCAATTGATATATTTGTTTCCGTCTTACCAAAACTTCTCATATATACCAAGTTTCAATGACCCACTTGGACTTCGCTCTTCTTAACTTCCTATTAGACTTTCAACCGTCAAATGTCTAATCAACCGTAATCCATTTGGATTATTTTTCTATTAAGTATTCAATCAATCTTAACTTATTTAATTTTTCACTCTCACATCAAATATATTGATTAAATATTGAAATCCAACTTGAACTAATTCCAACTTGGTTAATTAAAGTCAATTTCTCCAACAGAATTGATCTCTCTAGTTACCCTCCAATACATGAGGCATGTAATGCCCAACTCAAAGCACTTTGCGATGGTATAGTATTAACCATTTGGTTGATGTTGGAAATTTGACGACAAACAACTAATTCTTTGAACTTAAGATGAGTTTATAAAGGCTATAGAGTTGGTATAAGATATCTGCATAGATATTTACTCCCATAGGTATTGAGATCAATTCTCATTAGATACAAAATATTTCGTTGGGTATTTGACCTCCCTGTGTAAAGGGTCGTTGTACTAGGATACCTAATATTGAATCATAGGAAGCAAACAGAGAAAAAAGAAATAATTGTTTTTTTTATTATTGATGATTGTCATAGACTAACAAGTTTACTTATATATAAATATGGTAATATATTAAGATACAATAGAAATAATGATAAATATGATTGTGATTGAAACATAGGAAGCGTCTTTTCCAATTAAACGACAGATCAAATCTTCTAAAACAATTATCACAGGTAGAGAAAGAGCAGCGGAAAGTTATAGATTTGTTGTTGCTAAATTTTTGGAAGAGGACAACGAATTTGGTGACTTTGCCAAAAACAAAAGTCATGGTTGCAATTCTGCAGGTTGAAATTTGCTGGAGAAGAGAAAAGGAAGAAAATCTACTATTATGTGCTGAGCAAAACTTGAAAAAAGTTTGCTATCTGACTTGTTAGAAGATGGCTACAAAAAAAAATAAAAAAATGATGAATCAGGCAGTAGATAAATTGAACCTGGGGTGAGCGGTCAGGTCCCACGGAAGTTTTCCACCGGTCACCTGGGTAAATCGGGAAGCGCTCGCGGTGGACAGTCTAGAAGCCTAGCGTCCAGGGTTCGCGCTCCATTTGAAGGAAAAATTCCTGCAAAATACGCCGTAGCTAGGGATCGAACCGTGGATGCCTGAGTTAACTACTAGCGACCCTACTGCTGCATCATAGCCCCGGGGGCATGGCTACAAAGCAACAATAGTTGATGGAGAGAGAAGTAGAGGAGGACGAAAAGGAAAGGAAGCGGAAGATAGAGAGAGAAGAAATATATTTTTCTTGAAATTAAGAAGAAAAGTGATATTTCTTTTGCTATGGAAAAAAATGGAAGAAGGAGAAGAAACAATAGTTATGATTGTTAGAATCATGGTGCTTGAAAGGAAAAAAGTAGTAGTTGGGATGAAGAAGAAGAGCTATGCTCTTGGTAAGAAGGATAGAAAGGATGGTTGCCAATGTAAGAAGAAGAAAGAGATATGAACAATAATAAAATTTTGTTATTGATGTAACCATAAAGAATATAATATATAGATGTTTACAAGTACTTGGTCAATTGACCAATTCTAAAGACATATTAATAAGAAAATTATTATGTCTTAAAAAATATTGATTAAGTCTTATTTGTTTGATGACTTGAATAAATCTCTTTTACCCTCACCCCCGACAAATTCAACGAGAGATCTCTGACGTTGAGTTTGCTTGCCAGCTTGGTGAAATGTTGCCTCGATAATGGCTTAGTAAAGATATCAGCGATTTGATCTTCTGTAGAAATATAAGAGAAGGTTAACTGTTTAGCTGCCGCGTGTTCTCGAATAAAATAAAAATCAATTTCAACATGTTTTGTGCGAGCATGAATACTGGATTTGTTGCAAGATATGTTGCACTAATATTGTCACACCCAATTTTTGGTGCAATATTTAATGCAAGATGAAGTTCAGAAAGAAGGGATTGAAACCAAATAATTTTTGACGTTGCATTGGCTATAACTTCATATTCAACCTCAGTGCTTGAACGAGATACTGTAGGTTACTTTTTTGAATTCCTAGAGATAAGATTTCGTCCAAGAAATATTGCATATTCACTTGTAGAGTATCTACCTTCAGGAGAGCTCGCCCAATCCGCATTGCTATAGGCACGAAATCTCGAGATGAAAGTGACGATATAAAAGAAGACCATGTTGAATAGTGCATTTGAGATAGCGAAGTATTCTTTTCATATATTCCTAATTTTGTTCAGGGGGAGCATCCATGAACTGACAAGCACAATTTACTGCAATCTTAATATCACGATGTGTGATAATAACATACTGTAAAGCTCTAGCAATGCTTCGATAAACTTCGGGATCAAACATCACCGAAGAGGAAGAAGTTATAAAGACGTTATCTGTAGCAATTGGTGTAGAGACCGAGCGTGCTCCATCCATTTTAGCCCTTTGAAGAAGTGCAGTAATATATTTGCTCTAAGAGAGGATATAACCTTCATCATGTGAAATAAGTTCAATACCAAGAAAAAAATGAGCATTTCCTAAATCATGAATAGGAAATTCTTGATTGAGAAAACTTAATAGATTTATGATTCCCTTTTGATCATTGTCAGTTAATAGAATGTCATCAACATAAATAAGAAAAAATATCATAGATCCGTCATTCTGTCTGTAGAATAGAGAGGAGTTAGTCTTTGATCCAGAAAATTCTTGAGTCTATAACCATTTGGATAATTGACGAAATCATGCACGAGGAACTTACCGAAGGTCATATATGAATTTCTTAAGTTGACAAACATGATATGAAAATTGTGGATGAACAAACCTAGATGATTACTCCATAAATATCATTTCCTCAAGATTACCATGAAGAAATGCATTAGAAACATCTAATTGTCAGATAGACCAATTAGAATTAACAACTATTGATAATAATAATCTAACAGATGTAATTTTGATGACTAAGCTAAAGGTGTCATTGAAGTCAATACCTGATTGTTGACTAAACTCTTTAGCAACAAGTCGAGCTTTATACAGTTCAATCGAACCATCAGCTCGATGCTTAAGACAGAATATCCATTTAGAGCCCACAATATTTATGGAGGGAGTGCACAAAACTAGGCTCCATGTTCCATTGCAAAGAAGTGCATCAAATTCTGTAGCCATCATACTACGTCAATTCGAATCCTTGTTTGCTTCTGTAAAACAAGTTGGTTCAATGGATTTTGAGGAGACCACTGGAGCTCGAGGAAGAGAATGTCAAGAAGCCATTGGTGGGCATCGTGCATATATGACACTTGAGGGAAGCATGCGACAAGGAGTAACATCACTTGTTGATGGTGATGAACAAGCTAAGTAGGTAGTCACGATGATTTTGATGGACTTGTATTATCTGATGATTCATAGTTATGGAGAATATTGTCTGTAGCTGGAGATGTTTCTAAGATTGGACACGGAATAAGTTCTAAAGTATTGTCACTTCTGAAATTATTAGTGTGTCCAGCTCTCAATGGAGTAGTCACTTGGAGTGATTCTGATGACCTAGGGGAGTTTATAGATGGTTCCGGAGTAGGACCTAGGATGTCATCACCTTCTGTATCTTTAGTGTATCTGATTGGATTAGTAATTTGTGAGAATTCAAATGTGATATTAGGTGGCATTAAGAAGGTTCCACTACTCCCTAAAGATGGAGTTCCCATTAAGGCTTAAAAGGAAATAGAGATTCATAAAAATAACAGGCTGAGATATATATATGCGCCCTGTTGGAATATGTAGACAATGGTAGCCATGGTGTAAATTACTATAACCAAGGAAAATACATTATTGAGAGCGAGGATTTAGTTTATGTTTAGAATTGGGTCGTAGCCATGGATAGCATGCACAACCAAAGATACGTAAGAAGGTGTTGCTAAGAGTTTGATTGTAGAATTTTTCCATCGGACATGTATGTTAAAGTAATGGAGTAGGTAGACGATTAATAAGAGAAGCTGCAGTTTGAAGCACGTCATCCTAAAATTTAAGTGGAACTGATGCATGATTGAGAAGAGCTAATGTGGTTTCAATTATATGACGATGTATCCTTTTTACGGAGTCATTTTGTTCGGGAGTGTGAGGATATAAGACTCGATGAAGGATGCCAGAAGAGTCTAGATGATGATGAAGTGTTTGATATACTTCACTTCAATCAGAGTGGAGAGAAAAGATTTTACGATCAAAGTAACATTCCATGTGCCTTTGAAATTGACAAAATATATCAAAAAGATCATATTTTCATTTCATGAGAAAAACCCAGGTTAACCTACTAAAATCATCAATAAAAATTACATAATAAAGAAAATCTTGATTTGACAAAACAGAAGCAGGACTTCAAATATCAAAGTGGATTTTTTCTAAAGGGAAATTAGACATATGAGAAAAAGAAATAAAAGGTAATTTATGACTCTTTGCTTTCAAAAATGTATCACAAAATTGAGATGAGGATAACAAAAGGGTTGGTAAGTTAAACCGGCTAATGACTTCTTGAATGAGACAGAGAGATGGATGACCAAGACGTGCATGCCAAGAGGCTTTATTTGAGCGTTCTCAAATAAGCACTTTGGTGGATGTAGGTTGTAGGTGATAAAGACCATCTCTAATTTCTCCTATGAGCAGGGTGGTTTTGGTTATGAGAACTTTCACAAGACAATAATGAGGGTGAAATTCAAAATACACATTATTATCAAGAATAAATTAAAGAACTAATTTTTTTTAATGATAGAGGGAACATGGAGTGTATTACACATGTGAAAGAGATGACTAGATGAATGAAGAAATGTATTTCCAAGGTGAGTAATTTGCAAACCTAAATCGTTGCCTACTTGTACCATGCCAGGACCATGATAGGGGGAGACTTCTATAGGAATATTATAATTTGGTGTAACATGATGAGTCACGCTAGAGTCTGGATGCCATCCTCAGATTGAAGAATCTGCCATTGGTATATAAGAATTGCTTGCAATAGAGAATGCTCATAGATAAGATGATGAAGTTGATGTTGATGCTTGAGTTGAGAATGCGAAACCTCCAATAAAATTTAAATCAAATCTCTTATAACATTGATGAGTAAAGTGACTATTCTTGAGATAGATTTGACAACGGCCTCGGCCTCGTCCTTGACCTTATCCTCGTCCACATCTTTGACCTTGTCCTCGGCCTCAGTCTCTATTTCGTTCAACCTGACTTCCTTGATTTTGTGGAGGATGGACAATACTATCAATTTTGTAAGTAGCATGTGCCGAAAGAGCGAGAGAATCCGAAACCCTTTGAGATTGAAATTGTAGAAGTATCTTATGTGAAGATAGCAAACCATGAAGAGTATTAAGTGACACTTGATCTATGCGAGTAGTTATGCTAGGAATAAAACTGTCATATTGAGGTCCTAATCCTGCAAGAATATAGATTAGGAAATCTAGATATGAAATTGGATGGTCAATCGCAGCTAAATTATTGGCAATAGTTTTGATTGATTGCATATATTCATTGATAGATTTGTCTCCTCTTTGCACCGATTATAATTGCATGCGAAATTGAAGAACACGTGCTTGAGAGTTCGAGCAAGAGCTTTCTATATTTGGCGAGAGCTATCAAACCCTATAATTGTAGGAAGTATAGATTCACCGATCGTCGAGATTAACCATGTCATAATAAGTTGATCCTTCTTGCTCCAATTAGCATAGTTTACATCGGTTACCTGTAGTTTAGGAGAAGTACCATCAACAACTCCAAGTAGAGTATGAACACGTAGTAGTGAAAGAAACTGTATTTTCCAAAACATATAATTATCATTGTTAAGTTTGACGGGTAAATAAAATATGACATTTAGGGGCAGAGAAGAAAATTGTATCGTAAAATTTGTTTCTGTGGTGGATGACGGAGATGAATGTTTCGACATTATATATAAAAGTTGATGAATGACTTATCTTCACAATCACCAACAAACGACACATGGTTCTCTTTCACCGCAACTTAATTACTTTTATAGAATCGGTGACCACCGACTGAAACTTGAGAGGAATCAGTGATAGCAATTCAAATAAAATAAAGATTCTTGCGAAGGATAAAGGCAAGAAATCCGCTACCAATCTTCCAAATATGATAGAAAATTCTAATGCAAAATCAAAATGTGCGGCGAGCTTTCCACATGCAGGAGGAGAGCATGTACAATTCCCAAAAAGAGAAGAAGGAAATCTAAAGATGCAAATAAAAAACTGCGGCGAGCGTGCTTTCCAAAAGCAAAGGAGTATGGACAATTAAAACGGAAAGAAGACAAACTTCCCTAATAAAGATGGTGGTGTTATTCTTTCGAAGATCGTGTGCAAGCAAAGAGACTCGAGAGAGATAGGATTTGGCAATTATTGCGACAGAGAAAAAAAAATTGAGGAAGAAAAAGGGTATGACTCTAATATCCTCGACTATTATCTTTGTCGCCATCAATGTTCTTCCTGATTTATCTGAATTATCTAACTGGGGCGATGATATTGAATCACTTGCATAAATATTATCACTTTTATTTAAGAGTTGAGTTTATAATTAAAACGATTCAAAGCCGGTGCATCATTCATCAGCTCCTCGTGGACGAAGTCGGATAAGGAATATGCTTGCGATCACGATGATAGGGGTGAAGATTTAATTCTTGAGCTTAAACTGACGGCACCTGCAACTCTTCAGGGAAAAAAACAAACAAGAATATATATAATATATAATCAAGACATATTCCATTGCATGCATGACTAGCTCGTCTTCTTAAAGTGGATGGGTCCATGCATGGTAAACAAGAATAATACTCCGTCTCATCTTTGCATCATATTCATTATGCGTGCATGGATATATACTGCTTTTGTTGTCAACATCAAGCCACCGAGACTATAATACAGCAGTAGGACGATTAATCGCTTTTTCAGACATCGTCCACTGCGAGTATTTCTCAATTTATCTTGACGGTCGGTAAAAATTTTTTATGTAACCAGGCCGATCGTCCGATGTTGATTGTTGTCAACATCATGGTACTATACTTGGAATTGTTGTTCAAGATATTAAAAAAATACTTTTAGGTATAATATTGATAGGTCGTCATGCGCCACTTGAGTATTAGAACTCTGAGTCATAAATATGACTCTATTAGGTGGGGCCATTGACCTAGGTAATTGTATTTTATGTCATTTTTCATAATTTTTCTTTTAAATGGAATGTATATTTCAGTGGAAAATTGAACCGTTATACTTTAATATCCATCAAGCGCACCGTGTCTGGAGGACGATTATTTTTTCTTCTTTTAGTAAATGTTATATATTAGCCTAGGATGCTTCACATGAGAGGTAACTAAAAAAAATTGAGTAGGTCATCGTATGAGAGAATATTTCTCCTAACTTCATCGAGAATAGACCCCTTACTTGATTCATATAATGACTAACTCAGCTAAGTTCTGAAGTAATTTTTTTTTTGCAAAAGGTCATACGCGATCTCGAGCGCCCCATACAATCAACCCATAATTATTTATAGAAAGGTAAATCAGGGAACTGACCTGGTTATTATATGAGAGGATATTTTTTTATGATTTCTTTGAAAATCGATCCTTATTTATGTAAATCTACGATCACCAACTCTATTATCTCTTGCAAGTGCAAATTTTTTTCTTCTTGATCATGGAGGAGGATAATTGATATGTTATCCTCCTCTTCCCTTTTAACATTACTCTCCTCTTAGTCATGACATTAATTCATCCTTCTCTACTGTTCCTCACTTAAGATTCATTTTCACTAATGTCAAAGACTCCTAGGTCAATCTTCATTTCTCTATAATGTTTGCCAATATCCAACTCACTGATGCAACACATTCATCACCCACTAAATTCTTGTTCCAATATTGATCGACACTTTAGATTTGCACCTAGTTGATCTTGCATTTACCATGCCAATCCATCTTAGAACTAATACGGAGGTCATAAATCACAATGACTACTAATCCGAAGAATAACTAACACATAAAAATAAAAAAAGACTTTATCAACATGTGATCTCCATAACATTTCATGCACTACTTTATTTGCTCCATTGATAGAACGATACTCCTCTCGTCATCTTAATTATAACATGCACAAATTTTTGATATTCTTTAAAAGTTTTCTTTATATATATATATATATATATATATATATATATATATATATATATATATATATATATATATATATATATATATATAAAGAATTTAATCAGCTGCGGATCGATCCTTGACCGCGACCGATCAGGCAAGTGCCTGATCGATCTGGTCAGGCGCCAGTTCGCACGCGGTCACCGCTTGCTTGATCAGCCACTGGAGGCTTGGGAGCGTCCCCGACGGGTTCACCCGTACCCGACAAGTTTACCCTACCCCCTAGGGTTCATCGCACCCCCTGGGTTATAGTTTTGTTCGAGGGCGGCGGCTAAAGGCCGCCGTTGGTGTCGAGAAGTCGCAGGTCGTGTGCCTGATCGGCCACCGGAAGCTCGGGAGCGTCCCCGACGGGTTCACCCTCCCTCTAGGGTTCATCGCACTCCCCCTAGGTTATAGTTTTGTTCGGGGGCGACGGCCGAAGGCCGCCGTTGGTGTCAAGAAGTCGCAGGTAGTGTGCCTAATCGGTCACTTGCCTGATCTATCTGGTGACCGATCATGCACTTGCCTGATCGGTCTGGTGACCGATCAGGCGCCAGTCCGCACGCGGTCCGCAACGCGCGATCCGCAGGAGATCAAAACTCTATATATATATATATATATATATATATATATATATGATAAGGTACGGACCGTGATGTGCGGGCATCCAGTCCGGACCACACTGCCATATCGATCAGGCCCTTGCCTGATTGGTCTGGTGACCGATCAGGCAAGGGCCTGATCGGTCTGGCCCCGTGGTCGCGAACGCGGTCCGGGCCGCGCGGTCCGTACCCTATCAGAACATTATATATATATATATATATATATATATATATATATATATATATATATACGGTAATTTACCAAAGGCGTACTTAAGAATTGGTATTTACCAAAAGGCGTACCATGGTTTCAATGTTACCAAAGGACGCACATATTTTAGTAAACTTCATCTTATACCCCTACCGTCAAGTACTGCATGCATTTCTCTTTCTCTTTCTCTTTGTCAGTAACGAATTTCGAAACGGACCATAAAGAGATGTTCCTTTATATTTTGTTTTTTATATTATGAAACCTTTCTCAAAACAAAAAAATATTGAAATTAATTAAAATATTTTTATTAAATTAAAACTAAAAGAACATTTCAGCCACCCGCGTTGGGCCTGAAATGTTTCCATTTCAGGCCCAACGTGCCCAATATTAAGGGTCTTTTCTCGATTATTTGTTATTTCATTTAACACCTCGGAGAAATCCAAATAAACAATGGATAGCAAATTTGAACTCCTTGTAACCTCAGAAATTCACAGGAACTGAAATTTTTACAATCGGAGCTCTCTAGGTCAATCTGTGGCCTGAAATGTTTCAGGCCTAATGACCCTAAAATGCCACTTGTGTCAAAGCCCACTGATTGACCTAGAAAGCTCCGATTGTAAAAATTTCAGTTCCTGTGGATTTCTGAGGTTACAAGGAGTTCAAATTTGCTATCCATTGTTTATTTGGACTTCTCCGAGGTGTTGAAATGTAATAATGAAGAACCGAGAAAACACCTTTAATATTGGGCATGTTGGGCCTGAAATGGGTACGTTGGGCCTGAAATGGAAACATTTCAGACCCACGTTGGGCTTGAAATGGAACCATTTCAGGCTCACGTTGGGCCTGAAATAGAATCATTTCAGGCCCAACGTGGGCCTAAAATGTTTCCATATCAGGCCTAATGACCCTAAAACGCCACTTGTGTCAAAACCCACTGATTGACCTATAGAGCTCTGATTGTAAAAATTTCAGTTCATGTGGATTTCTAAGGTTACAAAGAGTTCAAATTTGCTATCCATTGTTTATTTGGACTTCCCCGAGGTGTTAAAATGTAATAATGAAGAATCGAAAAAACACTTTAATATTGGGCCTGAAATGGGCACGTTGGGCCTGAAATGGAAACATTTCAGGCCCACGTTCGGCCTGAAATGAAAACATTTCAGGCCCAACGTGGGCCTGAAATGGTTCCATTTCAGGCCCAATGACCCTAAAAGGCCTAATGTGTCAAAATCTACTGATTGACCTAGAGAGCTCCGATTGTAAAAATTTCAGTTCCTGTGGATTTCTGAGGTTACAAGGAGTTCAAATTTGCTATCCATTATTTATTTGGACTTCTCCGAGGTGTTAAAATGTAATAATGAAGAACCGAGAAGAAATCACACATTAGGCCTTTTAGGGTCATTGGGCCTGAAATGGTTGGACACCTATTGCATTGGTGATATCTAATATATAGATGTTTGGACACCTAAAACATCATCTCCTACCTCTATATTCATATGGAGTTTTCAAAAATCCAGATATGATAAGTCCATCAGTGGGTTTTGGTCAAAAGTCACTAATATTTCTAAACTACTCCTATTTGATTGGTGATATCTAATATATAGATGTTTGGGCACCTAAAACATCATCTCCTACCTCTACCCTCTCTATTCATATGGAATTTTCAGAAATCCAGTTATGGGAGGCCCATCAGTGAGTTTTGACCAAAACTCACTGATATTTCTAAACTACTCCTATTTGATTGGTGATATCTAATATATAGATGGTTGGACACCTAAAACATCATCTCCTACCTCTAACCTCTCTATTCATATGGAGTTTTCAAAAATCCAGATATGGTAGGTCCATCAGTGGGTTTTGGTCAAAACCCACTGATATTTCTAAATTACTCCTATTTGATTGGTGATATATAATATATAGATGTTTGGACACCTAAAACATCATCTCCTACCTCTAACCTCTCTATTCATATGGAATTTTTAGAAATCCAGATATGAGAGGTCCATCAGTGAGTTTTGACCAAAACTCACTGATATTTCTAAACTACTCCTATTTGATTGGTGATATCTAATATATAAATGTTTTGACACCTAAAACATCATCTCCTACCTCTAACCTCTCTATTCATATAGAGTTTTCAGAAATCCAGATATGGTAGGTCCATCAGTGGGTTTTGATCAAAACCCACTGATATTTCTAAACTACTCCTATTTGATTGGTGATATCTAATATATAGATGTTTGGACACCTAAAACATCATCTCCTACCTCTAACCTCTCTATTCATATGAAATTTTCAGAAATCCAGATATGGGAGGTTCATCAGTGAGTTTTGACCAAAACTCACTGATATTTCTAAACTATTCCTATTTGATTAGTGATATCTAATATATAGATGTTTGGACACCTAAAACATCATCTCCTACCTCTAACCTCTCTATTCATATGGAGTTTTCAGAAATCCAAATATGGTAGGTCCATCAGTGGGTTTTGGTCAAAACCCACTGATATTTCTAAACTACTCTTATTTGATTGGTGATATCTAATATATAGATGTTTGGACATCTAAAATATCATCTCCTACCTCTACCCTCTCTATTCATTTGGAGTTTTTAGAAATCCAGATATGGGAGGTCCATCAATGAGTTTTGGTCAAAACTCACTTATGGACCTCCCATATCTGGATTTCTGAAAACTTCATATGAATAGAGAGGGTAGAGGTAGGAGATGATGTTTTAGGTATCCAAATATCAATATATTAGATATCACCAATCAAATATGAGTAGTTTAGAAATATCAGTGGGTTTTGACCCAAACCCACTGATATACCTACCATATCTGTATTTCTGAAAACTTCATATGAATAGAGAGGTTAGAGGTAGGAGATGATGTTTTAGGTGTCCAACCATCTATATATTAGATATCACCAATCAAATAGGAGTAGTTTAGAAATATCAGTGAGTTTTGGTCAAAACTCACTGATGGACCTCCCATATCTAGATTTCTGAAAACTCCATATGAATAGAGAGGGTAGAGGTAGGAGATGATGTTTTAGGTGCCCAAACATCTATATATTAGATATCACCAATAAAATAGGAGTAGTTTAGAAATATCAGTGAGTATTGACCAAAACCCACTCATGGACCTATCATATCTGGATTTTTGAAAACTCCATATGAATATAGAGGTAGGAGATGATGTTTTAGGTGTCCAAACATCTATATATTAGATATCACCAATGCAATAGGTGTCCAACCATTTTAGGCCCAATGACCCTAAAAGGCCTAATGTGTGATTTCTTCTCGGTTCTTCATTATTACATTTTAACACCTCGGAGACGTCCAAATAAATAATGGATAGCATATTTGAACTCCTTGTAACCTCAGAAATCCACAGGAACTGAAATTTTTACAATCGGAGCTCTCTAGGTCAATCAGTGGATTTTGACACATTAGGCCTTTTAGGGTCATTGGGCCTGAAATATTTCCATTTCAGGCCCAACATGCCCAATATTAAAGGTATTTTTTTGATTCTTTATTATTACATTTTAACACCTCGGAGAAGTCTAAATTAACAATGGATATCAAATTTGAACTCCTTGTAACCTTAGAAATCCACAGGAACTGAAATTTTTACAATCGGAGCTCTCTAGGTCAATCTGTGGGTTTTGACACAAGTGGTGTTTTAGGGTCATTAGGCCTGAAATGGAAACATTTCACGCCCTCGTTGAGCCTGAAATGATTCCATTTCAGGCCCAACGTGCCCATTTCAGGCCCAATATGCCCAATATTAAAGGTGTTTTCTCAGTTCTTCATTATTACATTTTAACACCTCGGAGAAGTCTAAATAAACAATGGATAGCAAATTTGAACTCCTTGTAACCTCAGAAATCCACAGGAACTGAAATTTTTTACAATCGGACCTCTCTAGGTCAATCAGTGGGTTTTGACACAAGTGGCGTTTTAGGGTCATTAGGCCTGAAATGGAAACATTTTAGGCCCACGTTGGTCCTGAAATGATTCCATTTCAGGCCCAACGTAGGCCTGAAATTGTTCGATTTCAGGACCAATAACTTTAAAAGGCCACAGATTGACCTAGAGAGCTCCGATTGTAAAAATTTCAGTTCCTGTGGATTTCTGAGGTTACAAGGAGTTCAAATTTGCTATCCATTGTTTATTTGGACTTCTCCGATGTGTTAAAATGTAATAACAAAGAATCGAGAAAAGACCCTTAATATTGGGCACGTTGAGTCTGAAATGGAAACATTTCAGCCCCACGTTGGGCCCAACGCGGGTGGCTGAAATGTTCTTTTAGTTTTAATTTAATAAAAATATTTTAATTAATTTTAATATTTTTTTGTTTTTAGAAAGGTTCCATAATATAAAAATTAAAATATAAAGGAACATCTCTTTATGGTTCGTCTCGAAATTCGTTACTGACAAAGAAAAAGAGAAAGAGAAAGAGAAATGAATGCAGTACTTGACGATAGGGGTATAAGAGGAAGTTTACTGAAATATGTGCGCCCTTTGGTAACATTGAAACCATGGTATGCCTTTTGATAAATACCAATTCTTAGATACGTCCTTTGATAAATTGTCGATATATATAAAAGAATCCACTTATCCTAAAGTTTCGACTTCGAAAATTCCAAAATCACTAATGGAAGACGATCGATCATTATCTATGTCTGAACCAATCCGAAGAATGCCTTCAACATGTCGCCAAATGTGTCAACCTATAAAGAAACTGCAATTAGTTTATAATTAATATCAATTCAACCCAAAAAAGTAAGAACTAAGAATCCATTTGCATAAAAAGGAAAATCTATTTAAATCTTGATAACTTTATAAAAAAGATAATAAACTGTTTAATGAGAATTCGGTTTCGAAGATAGTGAATGAAATGTGAATAGGGTTATTGTCGATTTGTCTCCTCTCAAGAGACAATTCAGAGAAAAATAAAGATGAGGATTTTTTAAACCGTATGCATATTGATGTATCCGGGGATAATCCGTCCGAGTTAACCACCTTATCTCTCCTTCATGTGGGACGGATATCACCTCTTGGGCCTCGCCCGGCTATGCTCGCATATGAAAATTTCCTTAGGCGGAACACACCTAGCTAAGCTGACTCTCCCAGCTGACATCAAGATCCAACAAATTCTAACATTCCTAGACACCATACCAACCACCTTGGCGGGATGGACAAAGGTGAGGGTGACACCTGACTAACGGTCGACCAAGTCAGGCGTACAACTCAAGTACTATCCCCTTTGGCACCCAACATTGCGCCGCCTGACACTCTTTTATCCACGCATGAGCTGCGACGAGGCATTTACGATGGTTTACGACGTGGCATGATTCCTTGGACATTGCGCTCTTGTCCCTTAGACAATCTCCAACCTTTAATATTATATTTGGTGTCATTTTCATATCAAAATGGTACAATTTCAACATCAAACACTATTTCTGTTAGTCACAATACTGAAGGAAGCAAAAAGGTGATTTAGCTAGCTCACTTTATGCGGTTCAATATCGTCAGTCCCACGGGCAAGATACAAACCTATAAATCAGGTACGCATCAGGCTGTTAGGCTCGCTATTCAAATCCGCTTTCAAGAAAGCAATTGTGCCTCGGTAAGAATCAGCTAAGTACGCTACGTCCCGGGCGGCCCAGCCACAGCACTGAAGAAAAGGAGAGAGGAGGGGCGTGAGCACGTTGAGGAGGACACTTCGCATAGAATTTCTTTTTCTATCTTCTTTCAGGTTTCACAATAATATCTTTGATTCTATCATCTATCGACTTTAATCTCCAAGTAAAAGGGGGAAAAAACCTTGTTGTTCAACTGTTTTTCTTAGATCACAAAGCATTAATTTATTTAGTCCACAAGGTCACTTCCTAACTGTGAAACTTCATAATTGAGTTTTTGTTTTGTTTTGTACACAAGCTACTAAATTCACAAAGTCGAGTCATTGTCCAGACTACTGTTTTGGAAGTCGAAAGCAATCTGCTTGTGCCGATCCATATCGTTCAAATTCTTCTTCTCATTGTATTCGTTCTCATCGTCGTCCATCTCCTCAGAGTTTGTCCTCCTTCCGGGCTCCTCCTGATGCGTTCTACTCTGGCCATCACCTTCATCTTCTTCCCCTGTCAGCGCACTTATGACCTTGACACACACCAAGAATTCCCTTAATTAATCCTCCTTGAACTCACCCAATGAAATGAAAGATGCATTACACAGGAAGACCTTCAGTACTTTAGACACGCAGTAAAAGTTTATCATGTATGAACTTTAATTTACTAACGATCGGATCGATCAAAGGACGACGTCTGATTAATGAATTAATCTAACTGAAGAAATCTATTAATACGCAGACGCGTCAGTATATATACCTTGCTCATGCAGGGTCGCATGACAGGAGAGTGCTGAATGCATGAGCGCGCCGTGTTTGCTGCACGAATTAACTGCATTTCGTCATAATCATCACCCAGAGAAGGATCGACCAGCTCCTTGATCTTGTCCTGCTCCAGCAGTGGCTTAGCCTGCAACAAGGCCATATCTATCTGTATCTTACTAAACCATTTAAAGAAGGAAAAGATCCATAGGACACGGTACTCAAACATTCATTAGCAAATTTGATATTTAATTTAGTAAGAATTTATTTATGTTCCTTCAATACACAAAAAATCAACTTATTAAACTAAATGAACACAATATTCATGAATTGAATTCGTGAATAATATTCATCAATAAAACTCTTATCATGATAAATATACACAGAAATAAATTTGTATTATCAGACTATATAACCTTTAAACTGTAAAAATGTTAAATAAACATAAATTGAGAGTTCAATCATTTCTAAATGAGTGCTCATTAAAAAATAAACCGACAATGATTTGATTCATTTTAGGCCAGCTTAGCTTGTTTTGCTTATCATATTAAATAAATTTGAACACCACAGAATTGGACTCAGGCTTGGCTCGTTTACAATCCTAAAGATCAAGCTCAACAAATCGACCTACCCACATGGACAGACTCTCCTGCTCCGAAGTGATGGCCCTGCGGCCGGTGATGAGCTCGAGCAGCAGAATGCCGAAGGCAAACACGTCGGTTTTCTCGTCGACGACACCATCTGTGCAGTATTCAGGAGCAAGATATCTGTTCGAAGAAGAAGAAGAAGATTAGCTACAAGTCAAAACAAAGTGCTTAGCTTGCATACATGAACTGTGTTTACAAACCCAAATGTGCCTTCGAAGTTTGACAATGTTTGGTGTGTCACTTGGTCCGGCAGCCACTTTGCAAGCCCAAAATCGCATATCTGGTCGACAAATCGCCAGAATTTTCAGTTATCCAGACGAGTGAGAGCTAGATTTTAGATGAATACTCGAATCTCGATCGACACTACCTGTGGTTCAAAGTTCTCGGCGAGAAGTATGTTGGCAGCTTTAATGTCGCGATGAATGATGCGCCTTCGGCACCTCCGATGGAGATACTCGAGCCCCTTGGCCGTCCCCACGGCGATCTTGTATCGTTTCTCCCAGTCCAGTCTCTCCTTCGACTCTGAACCATGCAGTATAACGATCGTTCACCGATCGAAGACGAACAGTAGCACTGCAATATATTAATTTAATTTGCTTGATTACCGTGAAGAAAGCTTTCCAGACTTCCATGCGGCGACAGGACGAAGACGAGATGCATTCCTCCTTCCACCTCGGCTCCGATCAGCTTGGCTGTGTTCGGGTGATTCACGTGGACCAGAATTCCCATTTCGGATAGGAAATTCTGAACAATTTCATCACTCGTTCCCTTCGCGATCCTTTTTACCGCCACGAGCTGACCATCATCTAGACGTCCTCTGTAAATCTCTGAGAAGCCTCCTTTCCCTATCAGGTTCTCTGCCAATCGAGATGGAACATACCGGTCAATCCTACGAATAATCGTCTAACGAGATGATCGATGGTATACGGCATGCACCAGGGCTGAAGTGGTCGGTTGCCTTCTCGAGCTGAGAAATGGTGAAGTTTTCGCAAGAAGGCAGGACGAAGAAGGGTGGTGGGGATTCTGGCTTTTCGGGGAGGCTTTTGCTGCTGCCCCTCCTGGTTTTGGAGTGCTTCGCCATGCCGAAGGGAGGGAAGCTCGACAAGCGTCTCATGGATTTGTGTCTCCACAGGTGGAAGAAGCCGTGCCACAGCGAGTCGATTCGGACGATTTGGGTTGCCCCTCTGGAAGTGATCTCCTTGGGACTCGTCTCCAAGCTTTTCAAATCTGCATATCGAATGAAATTCATAATTAGGAACAGAGAGAAGAACCAGATAGCTAGCGAGCAGCGAGACGATCGAGAATTGCCATTAGCAGAGAGGGAGGTGGGTAATCTCGAGACATGGCGTTCGCGCGCTGGATTAACGTCGGTTTTCCCGGGCTTGGGAGGTTTCCTACTGGACAATCTGAATCCAAGAACGATCAAGTTTAAACAAACAAAAAAATGAAGGGAAATAGTTTGAATTAAGCTGCTGAAATTAAACACCTGCGAAGTGGGTGGCTAGTGCATTCCCCATTATCCTCCATTTTTTGCCTACAAGAAAACAATGGGATAAAAGCCGGAATCATTCTTCTTCTTTCTTCTTTCTTCTTTTTCTTGCTTGGCTTCTTTGCTTTCTAAATATGTAGCTTCTGCCAAATTTATGCGCCGAACGATGTCCTCTCTCTGCAAATAGTCGATTTGGTTGTGTTGGAGGAAAGAAACGGGACCAATGGCAGCAATGGCGAGCAGGAGGAGAAGAAGAAGAAGAAGAAGGGTCGCGAGCTTCGCTCTCCTCCTCCACTTGATAAAGCATAGAGAGGCAGGCGACGCGAGAAGGGGCTTAGACGATCTGCAGCGTCCGTCCCTTCAAGATGATACTCATATCCGCTCCGAAATTATAATCTACCCAATTATCTGTAGGAATTATATGAACAATCTATTAAAATGATTAAATATATATTTAAAAAAAATATTAAATGTATATATCAACATTCTTCTTTGAATTTTAAAATGGACCAGACTAAAATTCAGGTAGACTGACAGTGTCCGTCCTGTGACTGTGACTTCTTTCTCAATAATATAAAGATGAAATTAAAATAAAAATTACAATTTTCTATCGCTGGTATTATTAATCTTGAATTTTTAATTCAAACAGTGTATATTCGATATACATGAATATGATAAGTGCAGATGGTTCATGATTCAAGATTAGTTTATGGTTACATCCGAGGATATGTAATTTTTTATTTGAAAAATAGTATGTAGGGAAAATTTTTAACGAGAATGATGTGACATTCTAATTGTAATGATTTTCGATAGGTTCATCGTGTCCCTCAAAATATAATTTGGTTCGGAACAACGACGGATACAAAAAATACCATATTATTCTCGTTAAATTTCTCATTAAAAATTCTCACTACGTAGCATTATTTAGCCCACTATAAAACGCATTCCTCCAACACTCAAAGTCCAACCCATTTGTAATTTCTGATTCGTCATTTTTATATTGGTAATTTTCTTTGAACTTGAAATTGGATTTAGTTTTGACTTAATTTGGTTAAAGTGCTCCTAGAATTCTTGGAGAGTGACCGATGTGGGCGCAAGGAACGCCCTCTATATGCACACGTACAACAGGCGGATAAACTAAATCTGCAAGTGGCAGCCGTATGTGGACGTGATTCAAGGCCTAAGCGTGGATGACGGTTGGTAGGTAGTGTGACAGTGATGTAGCAAGCAACCGTGGGACTATCAGTCGTGTAGGGGTAAATGAGTTAGGTAGTCTGTGAACTATTCAAATTTCGGTTAAAAAAAAATCATACAATTAAGTTAACTAACTTAACGAGTCAAGTTCAAGTTTGATTTCGAATTCGAAAATCGAGCCAAATTAAAACTTAACCGTATTTGATTCAATATATATATATATATATATATATATAAACTATTTAATTTCATGATGAACTGAATTTTAATTTAAGAAATAAAATTTGAATCAAACTCATGCCATGCCAAGCTCAAGCTTAAGTAAAACCATCCGAGCTTGAACCTCTGATTGTTCAGCTCGATTCAATTTAATTATACCACAACCAGCACATAAATCATGTACCCCTTTTGGGCCGTCCTAAATATAAATTCATATTTCATTGTTCATATTGAATGTTAAATCTTGATTTGCTCATTATGGTTACACTAATGTCGTGATTCAATCTTTAAATATTCAATTTTTTGAATCCATTAATCCTAAAAGGTACTAACATGATCCCATGAAAATTTTACAATCAAAATAAATCTGAAAAGCTTAGATGAATAAACAATCCAATATTACGAATTATATGAATATCACATATATTTTACGAGAGATTCAAACCCTTGCTATATAGAAACCCTCCTTTCTCTTACCAGAGAGGACCGCACACGGTGAGAGATGATTCTCATGTACTTTCTTGAGAAGCCAAGCCACAGCCACTTCATCTTTAAGCTGCATCGCGGCACCTTTTTTTGCTCAACATAAATAGAACTGCAGAAGGCACCAAAGAAACAGAGGGGTTTGTTTTTAACTGACATCTTATAATGACTATGGCCTTCCTTCTATCTCATGTATTTGACGTAAATATGGTTACTCTATGATACGAACCCACACGGTATGAAATAGAAAAAAAAAAAATAAAAGAAAAGGGATATGATTATCATTCTGAAAACATGAAACAAAAGAGATTTAACCAATCATGATCACTCTGAGGATTTAACCTCCAATAACAAAAGAGATTTGATTATTTAATCGAATCATTTTATTGTCTTTCAAAAAAAAATTAAATAAACAAGCAAAGAAGTGGCAATTGTCTATGCTTCAACAGACCAAGTTGTTTATGGTGGATCACCCAACCAACCTAAGTTGTTGAAGGCATTGGAACTAGTGACCGTGGTTTTTTTTCGCACACTCTTGATGTGGATGGCCAATATGTCCAAGATAGAAATGTTTGTCTATAAAAGTGAGATGGATGTGGATCCGAGGATATACTATGAGAGGACCGAAGCTAATCTAATCCCAAGGGCTACGGTAAAGATGAGTCAAATCCGTTGATGACTGAGGTTTTGCCCAAAAACATACAAGGGTACATAGATCCACCATAGATCTATCTAGTCCATAGAAACGGCTACAGTATGACTCATCAAATCCCAGTATGACTCATCAAATCCCTTTTTTTGGCTGGTCACTTGCCTGAACTTCGGGTTTGCAAGCTGTGGTTCGCTATAAAGGGTGGTTTGCTTTCAATGTGGTAAAGTGGAATTTCAAGAGTAAAGGCAATGAAATGCATCGGCCAATTCAGGTTGAGGTTATCCAAGCGGTTGTGCATAACAAGCTGAATTGTTAGATCACTGATCTTCAAACACCAAGTGAAAAAGCTTTAGAACAGAGTTGTATTTAAAAGGTGCATGTTGGACTTTCAAAAGTTGGAATAATGCCAAGCAGTGGTGGTCCTTGGGAGCAGTTTGAAAAATTAATTCTAGGTGCATAGTTTGATGTCTCTCACAGTGTTTTGGTATGCCTTACTTGTTGATCCTTTGTAAATGAGTTATAGCTGAGAGTTACACATCTGAGACTATTTTGAGCCAGTCACATTCATGTAATCCCCATGCTAAGAGGTTGGCCCCTACTAGTATGATTTTTCACTTTAGAGGAAATAAATTGCTCTCTTAAATTAAAAAAAAAAATCTAATCCCGAGGGAATGTGCCAAAACATCCTTGAATAAAATTTTCAATTAAATTAGCACTATTCTTGTAGCAAGACAAACTAAAACTTTGCCTAAAACGCACATTTTATCAACAACTGTAAGAATGTGTTGTTTATTATTTTGGCCATCAAAATATCAAATAAGGAATTTTGCCATACACAAGAGCAACTTGTGAAAGTTATGCATCGTCAACTCAAATGTACTATGTAGTTTATGAAATCAAGAAAGAAGTATCTAGATATGGATTTCGTCGAGAATGACATTCTTTTTGAATATGATAGTACTATTTTTCTTCAATTCTCAACCAACTGCAGGCATGGAACCTAGGAAAAGACATACACATGGACCTACACCAACAAGTTTCTATCTGTCAAACCCATTCAAACATAGACTTCAACGAGTCGCCATATAAAGAAAAGGAAACGAATCATGAATATAGATATTTGCCCTATCAAACGAGGAGGGAAGGTCCCGATGACCGACCTGCCAACAGCAGCAGAGGCAGCACGAAGCTACCATGAAAACCCGGCATCGGTCTCATGAGACGGCCAGATCAGCAGTCCTGGGAGGCGGAAAACCCTATCTCGAGTTCCTTCACTGCCGTGGCCGCAATACATCGGCGACTTCCGGTTAAAGCAATCGCGCTTGGGGATCAGAGTGGGAAGAATCGCATTCTTGGGCAAGATTTGGGATCTGGCTTCGCGGCCGAATAAGACACTTTCTGCTCGCCAAAATTGTCCGCTGGGAGCGTTGCGTCGTTGGGGAATAAGCTTTTTCCGCCCGAATAAACTCACCCATCCTTGCATCCGTTGACGATACGATGGCCAATCTGTTACTATTTCATGGGAGTGAACTGAAAGGTCAATAATGTTACTAGCCGTTGGAAAAAGACTGCAACTGTCGGATATAGGCAACGTTCTTGATGCGGGCGTCCGCTTAGACAATTCCGTAGACCGCTCATAGATTTTGAGATGGTTCCTCCTCCTAGTGGTACATGAACTCTAGTCAACTGACCTTGGGATTATGGTGCAGCGGTAAGGTTGTTAGTAGTTAACTCAGACATCCTCGGTTCGATCCTCAATTACGGTATATTTTGCAGGAATTTTTCCTCCAAATGGGGCGCGAACCCTGGGACGCTGATCTTCTAGACTACTCCCGCGAGCGCTTCCCGATTTACTCTGGTGACCGATGGGAAACTTCCGTGGAACTGGACCGGTCACCCCAGGTTTAATTTATCTGCTGCCTGATTCAAAAAAAAAAATGAACTCTAGTCGACTCAGCCTCCCTCTCACAGGATAGACTAATGGTTAGAGCATAAATATTATCATTGAGGTCGGGAAATTAAAACCTGATAAAATTAATATGTTGGAAATTAAAACCTGATAAAATTAATGTGTCTGTTCTCCTCACGCGTTAGTCATCCAGGTTAATAGTTCCTGTGATTTACCTCCTCTATATTAGTCCTGAGACGGATTAATAGAGGCGTTGAGGATGAGTGAATCATCTTTTATCATCATGAACTCTCTTCTACCCCAGGTCATGATGAGTGACAAGATTTAGGTTGCCTTCGTTTCTGATTAATGAATAGGTATATCCTAACGTACATGATGAATATACAAAGTCGACCCAAAAAAACCTTAAAATGTAAGTTCTGATAACATATCTTGTTGCAAGTTTTAAGAGTTTAACGCAAAAGTGAAATTAAGGTTTGTCAGTATCGCTATCGCCTCAATCACAAGGCAAATCTCTCAACCTTGATATGATGAAATTCAGGTCCCAGTCATCCTTGACTTTTGTTTCCCCATCAATGATATACACTCATCCCAGTATATTAAAATCAGAGATTGACAGTAGAGTTTCAAGAATTTTCGATCGGACAGAAATGAATAAAGACACATCTGCCCCTTGTAGTTGCAGGATTTGTTGGCGGTCCTGTGACTTTTTTATAATCTCCGTGGTATTTGACTTAGTCGATTTTACTCGACCGTCGGAACTTCCGGGAGGTTGCTGCCGGGAGGTAGCAAACTGAATTTGTTTACGTCGAGGCTAGTGTTGGACACTATCTCCATAAAACGATATTGCTCCGCTACGGTGCTCACGGATAGCAGCAATTCGTTCCCAAGATACAACGACGTCGTCTCGGAATAGTAGCACTTCAAATTCCGAGATCGGCGAACCTTTCCGTAGGATTTTCGGACTCTCGATGCAGAAGATGAGCTCTCTAATGCTTTAGATGCTTGAATGCTTCGAATGATTGAATGAATGAATATTTCCAAAAGAGGGATCCTTTATATAGTAGGTGAAGAGGCAAGTGACCCTTGGCGAGGACTGATCCAAACCATCAGTTCATAACCCTTTAAAGGGTTCTAATCTCAGCCATTAGATCTGAAGAGTTATAACTCTTCAGATGGCTTTTAATCTGGTTCGTTAGATTCGAAGAGATTTTAACTCAATCTAATCTCGTCCGCTGGATTCGAAGAGTTATAACTCTTCATCCCATCTTTAATCTGAGCCGTCAGATTATTCCATTTAATCCGACGCTCCAGATCAGTCCCCTCGCTAATGGTCTGATCGTGACCCTGCAGTATCAACGATCCAGATCGCGCCCCATGCGATCTTGTTGTCATCTTCGATCCAACGATCGTCATCTGTCTGCCCAGTCAATAGCCCAGTCAGCGCTCTTCCTGCACAGTCATGTGTCACGCAGACATGCCACGTCATCCGTGACCATGCCACGTCACTGCCACGTGGAGCATAAATGAAGCTCCTCAATGCTCCTCGCGATGACGCGTACGTGCGAAGTGCAAAGTGCGCCAACAAAGCGCCCATTGCGCGCGTGCGCGCGTGGCGGGTGGCGGGCTCGCAGGTGCGAGCACTTGCTCGGCCAAGGGTAGAGAGCGCCTGTGCTTTTTGTATTGACTGCAAAAGCACAGCAATACATATAAGGAAACATTGGCTTTAGCCAATTAGCGATGTGAGACTAATCCCCATCTTTCTCCTTAACGCTATTTTGAGCACGACTTTAACCACTTAATTTCTCATTCACCCGTAATTGGTTTTGAGCAAATTAATAGTCTAGATTTATCTACGCGAAACGTAGATTTCGATTTTGAAGTCAAATATGACTTTCATCGATCGATGGTACTTTGATTTCGCCTCGCAAAATCATATCCAATAATCCCCCACATGAATGGAAATTAATGTATGCATGTTGACACTTTACACGAGTCCAATCGATAAGTCAAAGTATCAGGAGAGGTAGCTTATGGCTTTGAACCTTCCGTAGTGGAATGTTATCGAGTATACTAGGCTGCGCAGTGAACGTGATGTCTTGAACTGCTCAGCTGTTGGTGTATACTAAGATAATAACACCCACACAGAGACTTATCTCCCCTACTTTTGGTTCTCATGGTTGGTTCCGTTTCGGCCATGGACACCTTCTTGGATTCATGAGTGTTTCATTGAAGCGGCCTGTCTTCACACTCACATAGGTGACACTTCTATCTAGAGTATCCTACCATACTCCACCTTATAAAGGTATAGAAGTCATTAAAAGCATATGCTTAACCTCACTACATGTGATAGGACAGCACCAATTCATCCTAGGTTTGGGATAGAGATAACACATCTCTTGTGCTGTTACACAACTTCTGTAACTTCGTTGTCCCATTGAACTAAGATCTTGGGATCTCCAGTCAACAAGGTTGAGTTACCGCTACAGCCGTTTTTAGTTGTAGATTTTTAATCCCATTCCTCTTGATGAGCAGTATACTTGATCTCGATTTAGCCCCTTCGTAAGGGGATCTGCCAAATTATCTTTAGATTTGACATAATCGATTGCAATCACTCCATTCGAGATCAACTGCCTAATGGTATTATGTCGACGGCGTATATGTCGTGACTTACCATTGTACATGCTACTCTGTGCCCTTCTAATCGCCGATTGACTATCACAGTGGATAAGTACGGCGGGTACAGGTTTCATCCAGCTCGGAATATCTTCCAAGAAGTTCCGCAGCCATTCGGCTTCTTCAGCTGCTTTGTCAAGTGCTATAAACTCGGATTCCATAGTAGACCGAGCAATGCACGTCTGCTTAGTGGATTTCCAAGACACCGCTCCCCCACCGATCGTGAATACATATCCACTAGTGGATTTGGAGTCTTTTGTATCCGATATCCAATTAGCATCACAATATCCCTCTAAGACAGCGGGATACTTTCCATAATGTAATCCGTAGTTCATAGTATATTTCAAATATCTAAGAACTCGCATTAATGCTTTCCAATGAGTGTCGTTTGGATTACTCGTGAAACGACTCAATTTGTTGACCACACAGGCAATATCCGGGCGAGTGCAGTTTGTGAGATACATCAAACTGCCTATTATCCGAGAATATTCCAATTGTGATATGGGCTCACCATGGTTTTTTGCTAAGTGTTGACTTAGATCCATCGGCGTTTTGACAGTAGAGAGGTCGTATGCATTGAACCTTTTCAATATTGACTCTACATAATGGGATTGTTTTTAAACTATCCCATCGGATGTCTTGAGAATTTTAATTCACAATATGACATCTGCTAGACCCATATCTTTCATGTCGAAATTCTTGGTCAACATTTTCTTAGTATTCATGATTATATCATGATTACTTCCCATTATAAGCATATCGTCTACGTATAGACAGACGATTACATAGCTTTCAGGTGTGCTTTTGACATAAATGCATTTGTCACATTCATTTATTTTGAATTCGTTTGACAGCATTATTTTGTCAAATTTTTCGTGCCACTATTTGGTCGCTTGTTTAAGTCCGTACAACGACTTAACAAGTCGACACACCTTGTCCTCTTTTCCCGGAGCTACGAACCCCTCGGGTTGCTCCATGTAGATTTCTTCTTCCAATTCACCATTTAAGAATGCAGTCTTAACATCCATTTGGTGTATTTCAAGGTCATACAGTGCTGCTATAGCTATCAGCACTCGTATGGACGTAATCCTTGTCACCGGTGAGTAGGTATCGAAGTAATCTAAGCCTTCCTTTTGCTTGTACCCTTTGGATACAAGTCTGGCCTTATACTTGTCAACCGATCCATCAGCTTTATACTTGCGTTTTAGTATCCACTTACAATCTAATAGTTTAGTACCAGAAGGAAGGTCTACTAATTCCCAAGTATGGTTATTCATGATGGACTCGATTTCACTATTGACTGCTTCTTTCCACAATGGGGCATCGGGACCAGAGAGAGTTTCACTTAATGTTCTCGGCTCCATTTCCGACATAAAAGTCATGAAATCCGGCCCGAATGATTTCTCAACTCTAGCCCGTTTGCTCCGTCGTGGCTCTTCGATTTGATCGTCAATAGTCCCTTTATGACAACTAAGTTCTGGAATGTTATCTTCGTTTGGACTTTCGTTGTCATCACTTTGAACGTTTCCCTTTTTATTTGGGAACACGTCTTCAAAGAATATTGCATTCCGAGATTCAATGGTTGTACCCACATGAATATCAGAAATGTCTGACTTATGAACTATGAAGCGATATGCACTACTGTTTTGGGCATATCGCATCGAACGTTTTAGGTCCGATCTTTACTTGCTTTGGCTTAGGTACTTCGACCTTTGCTAAGCACACCCACACTTTCAAGTATTTGTATGACGGCTCGCAGCCTTTCCATAGTTCATATGGCGTTTTGTCATTTTTCTTATGAGGGATTTTATTGAGAATGTGGTTTGCTGATAATATAGCTTCCCCCCACAAGTTCTGGGGTAAGCCTGAATTTATTAGCAAAGCATTCATCATTTCTTTCATTGTCCGATTTTTACGTTCGGCAACGCCATTCGATTGGGGTGAGTAGGGCGCCGTTGTCTGATGAATAATGTCAAATTCTGAGCAGAATTCATCAAACGGTGCACCATATTCTCCACCTCTATCGCTACGAATTGTTTTAATTCGTTTATCAAGTTGATTCTCAACTTCAGTTTTATAGGTTCTAAAAGCTTCCAAGGCTTCGTCTTTATTTCTTAAAAGAAAGACATAACAGAACCTCGTGCAGTCATCGATAAAAGTAACGAAGTACGTTTTACCTCCTCTAGTTTGCACGAATTTTAAATCACATAGATCACTATGTATTAATTCTAGAGGCGTCGTTGACCTTTCCACCGAGTGAAAGGGTAGTCTCATCATTTTCGCTTCCACGCACACTTCACATTTGTGCATTTCGTCAATATCGATGTTCGGTAATAAATTTAGCTTGACAAGACGTTTTAGTGTATTATTGTTAACATGTCCGAGTCCATCATGTCATACATAAAAACACTCAACAACATAGTTGGAAGCTTTTATTTTATTACCATTAAATTCACGGTGTACAGTCATTACAACCATCTTGAACAGATTTTGTTCCAAGTATCCCTTACCTATGAAGACACCGTTCTTCGTAAGTACAAAGTTGTTGGACTGGAACACCAATTTGAAGCCGGCTTTAACAAGTGCCGCTCCAGAAACTAAGTTCTTCCTGATGTCGGGAACATGGAGCACATCAATGAGAGTTAGCTCCTTTCCGGACGTCATTTTCAGAACTACTTTCCCGAGTCCAACAATCGGGGATGAAGCGGAATTGACCATAAAGAGCGTTCTTCCGCTTATCGGGGTATACGTGGAGAACAGCGCCTTATCTGAACAGATATGGCGTGTTGCTCCAGTATCGATCCACCACTGCCTCGGGTTGTCCACCACCGTATTGGCTTCAAACACGACCGCAGCGAGGTCCAGGTCCATTTCGTTGGAAGTTGCGACCTGGTTTGCAACATCCTTCCGGCCTTTGGTTGGCTTCTTCGGACGTCTGCAGTCTTTGGACATGTGTCCTGACTTTCCGCAGTTGTAGCAGGACCCCTTGAATTTGCCTTGAGCCTTCTTGATTGGTTGTTTCGGCTTCTTGGCTCTCGGTTCCGCCAGGTTGGACATCTCGTCAACTGTCCGCTTTGTTCCTTTAGAGTCGGAAAATTTTTGGTTATCCTCCTCTATACGCAGCTTCAGGATCAGGTCTTCAAGTGCCATCTCCTTTTGCTTGTGCTTCAGGTAATTTTTGAAATCCTTCCACGACGGAGGGAGTTTCTCGATTACCGCGGCCACCTTGAATGATTCGTTTAGTGGCATGCCTTCGGCGTCCAGATCATGCATTATTATTTGCATGTCTTGGACTTGAGACATTATGCTCTTGGAATTCACCATCTTGAAATCCAAAAATCGGCCGACGATGAATTTCTTCAGTCCGGCGTTTTCGATTTTGTATTTCTTCTACAGAGATTCCCACAGGGATTTGGCTGTCTCAATTACGCTAAATACGCTGTACAACGCATTGTCCAGTGCATTGAGAACGTAGTTGCGGCACAGAAAATCCCCATGTGACCACGCTTCGCGAGCAGCCTGACACTCGGAATTATTTTCCGCAGCGGCTGGCGGGTCATCACGCAAAAACCGTACAAGGTTTAGCGTGGTTAAGTAGAACAGCATCTTCTGCTGCCATCTCTTGAAATCGGCTCCGGCGAATTTCTCCGGCTTCTCGGCGTGCGGGATGGAGGTCGGTATGTCGTTGATCACGACCATTTCAGTTTGCCAATATCGTTTTACGATTGTTGGCGGTCCTGTGACCTTTTTGTAATCTCCGCGGTGTTTGACTTAGTCGATTTTACTCGACCGTCGGAACTTCCGGGAGGTTGCTGCCGGGAGGTAGCAAACTGAATTTGTTTACGTCGAGGCTAGTGTTGGACACTATCTCCGTAAAACGATATTGCTCCGCTACGGTGCTCACGGATAGCAGCAATTCGTTCCCAAGATATAACGACGTCGTCTCGGAATAGTAGCACTTCAAATTCCGAGACCGGCGAACCTTTCCGTAGGATTTTCGGACTCTTGATGCAGAAGATGAGCTCTCTAATGCTTTAGATGCTTGAATGCTTCGAATGATTGAATGAATGAATATTTCCAAAGGAGGGATCCTTTATATAGTAGGTGAAGAGGCAAGTGACCCTTGGCAAGGACTGATCCGAACCATCAGTTCATAACTCTTTAAAGGGTTCTGATCTCAGCCATTAGATCTGAAGAGTTATAACTCTTCAGATGGCTTTTAATCTGATTCGTTAGATCCGAAGAGATTTTAACTCAATCTAATCTCATCCGCTGAATTCGAAGAGTTATAAAAGTGCAAAGTGCGCCAACAAAGCGCCCATTGCGTGCGTGCGCGCGTGGTGGGTGGCGGGCTCGCAGGTGCGAGCACCTGCTCGCCCAAGGGTAGAGAGCACCTGTGCTTTTTGTATTGACTGCAAAAGCACAGCATCACATATAAGGAAACATTGGCTTTAGCCAATTAGCGATGTGGGACTAATCCCCATCTTTCTCCTTAACGCTATTTTGAGCACGACTTTAACCACTTAATTTCTCATTCACTCGTAATTGGTTTTGAGCAAATTAATAGTCTAGATTTATCTACGCGAAACGTAGATTTCGATTTTGAAGTCAAATATGACTTTCATCGATCGATGGTACTTTGATTTCGCCTCGCAAAATCATATCCAACAGGATTTAGGCTTGAACAGCAACTAGATCAGGAAGCACAACTGCACCAGATTCCCTCCAGCTCTCAGCATCTGATGTCTTAAATCTGTCCAACAGCATAGCACCCATACCCACACTTTTAGAAGGGATGTAATCCTGGCGCATGCTGTCTCCGATGTGCAGTGCTTCCTCCGGGGCAATATTTCCCGCCATCTCGAGTGCAATCTCGTAGATCCTTGGGTCTGGTTTCTCAAATACCCACTATGCCTGAGAATATACCAAAGTTCCACTCCGACCCCTGCCAGTGTTACTTAGTCTAATAATGTTAACCTCATTTCACTACAAAAAAAAATATCAACATTTAGCGACGGATATTAATTATCCGTCGCTCATATTGGAATCCAGGTCAACCCCCTAAAACTAGCGACGCAATAAGTCAAACCCGTCGCTAATAGCGACGGGCGACGGATTATTATTTTTCGTCGCTAATAGCGACGGATTGTAATTAGCGACGGACAAGTTATTTCCGTTGCTAAATTAGGTTTAATTTGCGTCGTTCTCCCCCTCCCCCTGGTCGCGCGTGATCACTCTTCTCTCTTCTCCGTCGCATGATCGCCCCCGGCAAACCCTCCTCTAGTCACAGGTGTTGGGATCTTTGCCCTAGCTAGAGGGGGGGTGAATAGCAATTTGGCGTTTTCTTTCACCTACGTTGTTAGTTGCACAGCGGAAATACAAATAAAAACTAAACTAACAACTACACAATACTAACAAACCAGATTTACGTGGTTCGGAGATGAAGCTCCTACTCCACGACAGTCCGTGAGGTGGACGATCCCTTGATCCTTCGGCGGATCGCTCCCCGGATTCCCTCCGGCTATCACGTGTCGCTCCTTGTGGGTGGAGAAACCTCTCCACAATCTCTGGACACAACCTGAGCACACAAGACTACTAACTTGCCCTATCCAAGCAAGTTTCGTCAAGTCCCCTAGCCCCAAAACGAGTCCCTTTAAATAGGACTCGGGCTGAAAACCACGCCACCAGTCGACTGCTCCAGGGCCAGTCGACTGGTACCACTAAAATCCGACCGTTACACCCCAACGTTCGAATTCTTAGCTGTTTTCAGACTTCACCAGTCGACTGCCCCTAGGGCAGTCGACTGGCAGTCAACTGGTCGACCCTCCTTGGGTCGACCCGATTTTCTGTGAGTTCCTGCAGTCGACTGCCAACCTGGCAGTCGACTGCCCTGCTTACCAGCCTAGGGTTTTGCCTCCCCGAGTACATTTCACTCAGCACTCGACCTTTAGGACTTCCCGAGTACATTCACACAGCACTCGAACCCTCACGACTCGACTGACTCCTCCTCCGCAGCCTCGACTGTTGCCTTCGCGCCCTCTTCATCTTCGGCCCTCGTCCCTCGGATGCGCACGCAAGCCTCCAGCTTGCATCCATGCCACCCTTCACGTACGCCTCGAAGTCCGCGCCCATCAGCTCATCGTCCCTGCACTCCAAGGTCCCTCAGATGCGCACACAAGCCTCCAGCTTGTCTCCATGTCATCCTTCACCGTACTGAGGCCGTTCAGTCAGGTCCATATGCGTACCTGTACAACCTGCACACTCCATATACGCATATCAAATACAAGGGTAAGCCTAACTTAAACCCTTTGCACAAACATCAAAACCCATGGTCACACCGGACCATCCTAGGGTCGATTGCTCCAACAACAGGTTCGCTGCATCTCATAGGTTTCACGCATGTTTTTCACCGCCGACGATTTTCTTCCTGCAGGCGCGGCCAGCCCTGGCCCGTCGCGGCATGCGCGGCCATCTGCGACCAGGCGCGGCTGCTGCAGCCGCGCGACGACTGGCGCATCTGCCACCGGCCCCAGTTGCCGTCGGTCGCAGCTGCCTGCCGGCGTAGTTGCCACCGGCCGCAACAGTTAACCCTAGGGTTGTGAATAATTAAATTTTAATTAAATGATTAATTAATTTCTTAATTAATTGATTAATTAACTGTTTAATTATTTAATTAATTAATTAATTAAATGATTATAAGGCCTGTTTAATTAATTACAATGATATTATTCTGAATGATTATGCCTCGAATATGTTTTGATATTATTCTGAATGATTATGCCTGGATATCCCTTGTAAATTAAAATAAAAAATCAAATCTAGTTTTTCATGAGAGAACAAAACATATTGAAGTTGACTGTCACTTTATCAGAGATAAAGTTATATTCGGAGAAATATCTACTAGTTATGTCAACTCACATGATCAACTAGCAGATATATTCACTGTCACTTAGAGAGCCCCGAATTAACTACATATGTAACAAACTGAGTGCATATTATTTATATTCTCTAGTTTGAGGGGGAGTATTAGAATATTATAAATACAACTAAGGATAATTTGATGTATCCTAATTTATATTTTACCTAAAATATAAATTAGTCCTTAAAATAAAATTCTGATTTATTTTCTAGAATAGAGTTATAATTATTTTTTAGAATAGCTCCTAACTTTGTATATAAATAGGACTTAAATTTTGTAATATTTAATGTGAGGAATTCTTTAACAACTTTTATGTTATTAAGTTCACCAAAAACTAACAGAAAATACCTGATAAATAACAATTTAAGAAAGTTGGCTTCACATAAACTACAATCTACTTACCCTGATAAATGAATCTTTAACACATGACCTCCACCAATCAAGATTTGGCATTTTGGCTGCATGTCCAAAAACACGGATGCCGTTTTGCCATGTCTGTATATGAAGCTTTGAAGCTTTCATGCATGCGTTTGTAATCCGGACAGGGCAATCCTACTGCTTTAGCTGCCATGCAGTAGTAATCCCCAAGTTCTCCTTTATATGCTATTAGAGTGCCAGTCACATCCATAGTTATACACCACAGCTTTGACAACATTGACATTATGGCAATAGTTAAGGAGTTGATCCTTCAAATGTACACCTCAGTTATGTTCATTCAAGTAACCTCAAAGACTCCACAACAATAACTTCATCAACTAGCAGTCAAACAGCTTGAAACAATGTAATTCTGCAAATGAAAAAGCTTCCACAAGTGGCATTCATTACAACTATGATTATACAACTCAGACAATTGAGATTTTACCATTGGGGACGGGAAGATGCAAATGTGAACCAAAATGAGTTATCACTTCAAAGAAACTTCTCGATGATATAAAAAAATATTGTTGAACTCCAAAAGCTAAACATAGAAAAAGTCACTATTCTAAATAAATAATCATTTTACAAAAAGTTAGCAACCAGTCCTGTTCACTGGAACAAAATTTTAAGTTTTTTCTTCGAGAGGGGAAAGTACTCCAGTGGATACATTCACTTTCTTCAGTTGATTGGTGAATTTGAGGAACTTGTTTGAGAACGAGAAACACCAATGCAACATTCATAAAATAACTATAGCAAAAGATAAAGGAAAAAAAATGAGAATAAATCTGGTTATTTTCCATCTCTTAATTTCCTACCGCAATTCAAAGTCTTCTTGTGAAATTATGATAGTCATCTTGTTAGAGTCGTCCATCTTCAGACTTCCGATCAGGAGAAGTTCCCACAGACAATGCCAAATTTGATCATGTCGGCAAGTGAGGGTGTCATCCAACGGATGACGCGGCTCGATATTGACCAAAGACCTTGGACTGCCAATCGGCGCAAGGCTGATTTGGCGATGCCGAGAGCGTTCCGCCTGTGAAACGAAAGATTGTTAGAGACCAATCAGGAAAGTCCCTGGCAATGGCCTCCGACGGTCAAGTCAGCCACCTTCTGAAAAGAAGAGAGAAAGGAATGGGGACTGTAGCAAAATTCCATAACTTACTCAGTCGGGTGCAGACTATTCCCTTACCCTGTTGATTATCGTTCGCTCGGCTGGCCAAACCAAGTGCGACCGACCGAGTGGTCCACACATCCTACACTTGTTGTGGAACCCATGGTCAGTCGGCTATCCCGCCGGCCAGCTGACCTACTCTCACCAAAAAAATCTTAGTTACTCCTCGGATCTGGCCGACTTTAACCGACCTAGGCCGACTTCAGCCGACCTAGGACTAACCAAATATGATCCCTATTCAACCGGATCCCTCTCTTCCGGTCAACCATCCTACCAGGGACAAGAGGATCCGCCTCTGCTCGGGGAGGCGCCTGTGAACCAAATTTAGACGATGTTATGCACTATCTCGCCGATCGGCCCCTTTGTTGCATCTCAATCGGGGAGTGTCCGAGCGCTTACTCTAGCAGTTTGGCTAGGCTAATCCCTAGCCGGCCTATTGAGCTAGACCGATTATGGGTCGACCGAAGGATGATAGCCGACTCGGGGGGCCGCTCAGGCTTCTAAGGTTGACACTATTGCCCAAGCTACGATCGCTCTCATCTATATGAGCCATATTACTCTCTGATTTGACCGCGAGTCTCAGGTGTCCCTAGTCTACCCTGAGCTCTTCACCCCTCGACTGGATCAATATATTCTATATTCATCTTATCTCCTCATTTACACTAATCAACTGCTATAATATAATAATCATCTGAATACTGTTTTAATAAATAGTATTTTTTAAAAGATTTTTTATATTAAAAATTATTATTCTATATATTATGTTAAATTTATATTTAAAAATAGAAAGCTTGCAGGCCCATAGGATTTCTCCTTGCTTTGTTGGGTTGTATTTTAAGAGGGCACCCGTTGTGTTTGTAGTTAGCCAACTGTTCCATCACAGTTCCTATGGGATGGCTAATCAGTTGGCCGATCAAGCCTTTCCAGGCAATAGCTTTACTCAGTCGGGTGCAGACTATCTCTTTACCGTGTTGATTATCCTTCACTTGGTTGGCCGAACCATGTGCGGCCAATCGGCGGTCTGCACATCCTACACTTGTTGTCGAACCCATGGTTGGTCGGCTATCCTATCAGCCAGCCAACCTACTCTCACTAGAAAAATCTTAGTTACTCCTTGGATCAGGCCGACCTAAGCCAACTTCGAACTGACCAAATATGATCTCTATTCAACCCGGATCGCCCTTTTCCGGTCAGCCATCCTACTAGGGACTAAACGATCCGCTTCTGCTCGGGGGAGGCGCCTGTGAGCCAAATTTAGACAGTGTTATGTACTATCTCGCCGATCAACCTCTCTGCTGCATCTCAAACGGGGAGTGTCCGAGTGCTTAGTCTAGCGGTTTGGCTAGGCTAATACCTAGCTGGCCTACCGAGCTAGGCTGACTATGGGTCGATCGAGGATGATAGCTAGCTCGAGGGGCCCCTCAGACTTCTAAGGCAGATACTATTGCCCAAGCTATGATCGATTCTCATCTACCTGAGCCACATTACTCTACGATTTGACCGCGAGTCCCGAGTGTCCATAGTCTACCCTGAGCTCCACTCCTGAATACTTTTTTAAAAAGATTTATTTATATTAAAAAATTATTATTCTATATATTATGTTAAATTGATACGTAAAGACGTGAATATAAAAAAATTAGACAAAAAAATAACCTGGTGCATGAAACTAAGACCATATAAGATCTTAGGGAAAAATCTATTGTACATAATCTTATCCTAATTTTGTATAAGGCTGTTTCGAGGACTCGAATCTATAAACTTTTATGTCATAAGATGATAACTTTATCATTACACCAAGGCTCTTCTCCCATTGATGAAATTAGAAAGCTTAAAATTAAATAAAACTAAATATATGTATTAATTTAGATATTTTAATTATATTCATTATTCTCAAAAATCAATTTAATATAATATATTAAAAAAATAATTTTTTTAATACGAATTAAGTTTTTTAAATATATTGCGTGTTTTAAAAAAATTATTATTCTCTATATATGTTATATAGAAGTGATGTCATCAAATCTAATATCGTCATCCATATTCATATTAAGAGTTATGATAGAGAGCGTAAAATTACAGCATGAAAGTCAACATAAATGACATGACATTTTTTATGTACACGTCCGATTACCGCTTGAATACCGACGACAGCCTCTGGCCGCTACCCCGAACAAAACTATAATCTAAGGGGCACGGTGAACCAGTCGAGGATTGTTGTAATTGAGATGTCATATTATTCATGTTGGGTTTCATGTTAAAAAATTCACGTCATTTTTGTATTCTTAAATATTAATTTCATAAAATATAAGAAAAATAATTTTTTAATAGCAATAAATCTTTTAAAAAATTTGTTTATTAAAAAAATTAAACCAATCCACTGACGTAGTGGATTGAGAGAGGTAAAATAGATATATAGAGCATACGTGTGATTTGAACGTTTTAAAAAGTCGGATACGTGATTTGAATATTTAAGTAAACTTAGATACATGCTACGTTAAAAACAGCTGTTCTTATCTTAATTTGTTATTCCAACGAACCATGGCGACTCGATCTAAAGCTTCTCCCTTCCGTGCTTCCGGCCTACATCCCCTGGCGCAGCCTCCTCGTCCTTCCCCACCACCGTCTCCTTGATCTTGTGCGTCGTCTCCTTGGCCACCTCCCAGGCCCCCTGCACCGTCTGCTTCGCCTTCTCCCCTATGCTCTGCGCCGCGTCCGCCACCTTGCCCGCCCCCTCCTTCGCCTTCTCCGCGCCTTCTCCCGCAGTCTCCTTCGCCTTATCCCTCGTCTCGGACGCAATCTCCCTAGTCTTCTCCTCAGTCTCCGCCGCCTTCTCGCGCGCCGCGTCGGCTATCTCCTTCGCCTTCCCGGCGGCCTCTCCCGCCTTCGCCTTCTCCGACGCAGCGGCCGCCTGATCGTCGGCCTTCTCCACGTACTCCTTCATCGACTCATTCAGGCCATTTCCCCTTACGTCACCGAAATCCTTCTGATCATTAGCCTCCGAAGACGACCGCCGTGAGGCCTGGAGGCGGAGGCCGGTGGGCTTGATGGAACCCGATCGGACGGAATCGACGGACAGGTTGGGGAAAGACTTGGAGATGTTATGGAACATGCGTCCTCCAGACATAGCGCCTGATCCTGCTGCCATCGGTGTTTGTCTCTGAATCTCGGAATCGTGGCCGTATATAGAGAGCGCGCCCCAGCGCAGGGCGACGACGAGGAAGGCGATGCGAGAGGACGCGTGGGCACATGCATGCATGCCTTGTAACAGGGCAGCGACCGGACTTGATCAGTCCATCAAGCTCGGCTGTGTTTCCACGTAGTCAACACTTAAATAAATTATTGTAAAAAGGAAAATGATTGGGAACATGAAAAACTCAACGTGAATCCAACATGAAACCCAATTGCACCGATCCTCGACGGGTTTACCCGTCCCCCCAGGTTATAGTTTTGTTCGGGGCGGCGGCCGGAGGCCGCCGTCACTGTCCGAGCGACAATCGGACATGTATATAAAAAGTGCCACGTCATTCACGTTGGATTTCACGCTAAAATTTCACGTTCTCTATCATTGCTCTTGTAAAAAAGATACAAATAATGACACTATAAAATATATGAAATAAGTATACGAGTTATTAAGTTTAGTTTATTAATGAAACACTTCGTTAATATTTGTATTTGAATGAAAATCAAAAGTTTATTGAAATTATTAAAGGTGCATTTTTTTATTGAATAATGATTGGGAGAGTGAAAATGGGAGAGTGAAAAAGGGAGAGCGAAAATCATAGTGAATGACATGACATCTTGTATGCACGATCTCTGACGGGTTCACCGTGGCCCCCAGGCTATAGTTTGATTCGGGGTGGCGGCCGAAGGCCGCCGATGATGTCCAAGCGATAATCGGACATGTACATGTAAAGTGTCACGTCATGTTATGTCATACCATATCATTCACTATAGTTTTCACTCTCTCATTTTCACTCTCCCTATCATTGTTCTTTTTTATTTATTGTTAAACTAAGGATTCATAACTATAAAAAAGAATAGAGGTAAAAAAAAGAAGGTAAATTATAAAAAACTCCTCAATCTCTATTTGATCTTTGCTTCCACTACTCATTTGATAAATTCTTTGCATTTACTTCATGATGAATTGAGTATAAAAGAGCAAAAATTGAATATATATCCGTGAAAAATGAGTATAAAAGAGTGAAAAGTGAGTATAAAAGAATAAAAATTGAGTACACAGTTTTTTGATGTGGTGGATTCAATCTTACATACTCAAATTTCTAACTTTTATACTCAAATTTCTCAAAATAATACTCATAAAATTGTCTTGTAATTCCATCAGGGACTATATAAAAAAAAATTAAATAAGGATTACATTAACAAGTTAAGTTTGAACTTGAGTTGGAGAGTTTAAAAAAATTTCTAAAAAAAACAAAAAAAAGACGTGGCGTCCTTTGGATTTATTTCTTAAATAACATGCTATGCACCCACAATTAAATATAATAACAAGGTCGCTGAGAATAAATAAAGTATGTGGACAGTTTTCGGAAGCGCTCTGCGTAAGCCGAGCGCTGCGCTCCAACGACCGACACGACAGCTTGCAAGCAAGGCCGCCGTGGGAATGTTGCGTTCCGTGCGACCGTCGCTTCGCATGCGCCCCCTTCCGGAGTTATCGTCGCCGCTAGCTGTTCTTCGTCGAGCAGATAATTATAAATCTGTTAGTTCTGCATGTCATCAATGGCCGTGGATGTCTTGCGGCCACCACTGTACAGTAGACTCGATCACGGTTCAGAATCGATGGTACGGAACCGTCGGTTCGGAACCATCGATTCGACGGTTCGTGGGAGGTCGACCCTTAATATCTTAATCACCCAAGCCGGTTACGGTTCACGATTCGAAACCGCCGGTTCACGATTCGGCTCACGGTTCGCTACGGTTTGCCACGGTTCAAGATTATTATATTAAAAAAATTAAAAGTTAAAAATTAAATTAAAAAAATAAATTTTATTAAAAAAAGGACTTGCACTTATATAAATTATCTACGTATCCCCTTAGGATATAAGGGAATCAAAGCTCACGTAGTTCTTTTACATTTTTATCCTTTTACATTTTTACCCTTTCTCACTCACTTCCATTTCCTCCCGTTCCCGTTGTATTTGTTCCTTCGGTATCAAATTCTTCGACTTCGTCTTCTGAAAATTGCATTCCTTGGATTCGCTTCTCGGCTCTAGTTCAATCATCAAGTAATGCTTGTGTTTTCAATGAGTCGGGAGACATAGTTGATCGTCGTTCATCTAATATGTTGCCACCGGCACTGAATGTCTGCTCCACAGCAACAGTTGACACTGAAGAAGCTAAAATTTCTTTTGCGATCATGGAGAGAACGGGAAAGCTTTGAGCCTTCTGTGACCACCATTTCAAGATATCGAAGTCTTCGTTGTCTGCTTCATTAAAATCAAAAGAAGTCATAAAATAATTCTCAAGTTCCTGTGTGGAACTTGAGGATCCTCGTGGACGTTTCGTCCGTTCTTTTAATAAAAATTGCGCTTTTGTAAGTTTTAAATTAGTAGTAGTAGGTTGTTATGTTTCAGAAATATTAGTTTGTGTTCCATATTTAACATAATATTGATTATAAAGATCATATAAATAGTTTTTTATATTATATACAATATTAGCTAGATCCGGAGAGGAAGAATTTTTAATAGGAATTAAAGCGTCATAATATAAAGTTAATAAAACTTCTAATTTAAATCTAGGATCTAAAGCAAATGCGATTAAATAAATTTCAGGAATTCAATAAAAATATTTTTCTCATTTAGTTTTCATAACTATTATACATAAAGTTAAAACTTCATTATTTACATGTTTATTTAATATTAATACTATACTATAAAATTTCACTAAAATTAAATGAGCAGTAGGATAATAAACACCAGAAAGTTGTTCAGTTGCAACGTTAAAAACTTTTAAAATTTTACAAATACTACTACAAATATTCCATTATTGTGAAAATAATAATATATTAGTATTACTATTTTATGCAAAAAATAAACATAATAAATCTTTATATTAAAAAGAATTTTGTAATAATTAATGTGTTAAATTCCAACGTGTTGGAGCATCACGTGGAAATTTTGTAGGTCTCATTCCATTAGCTTTACAAAATCTACCCCATTGTTTCATCAAAGATGGATGAGGCCATAAGTATGAAATTGCAATTTTAATTTGTTGAATATAATTTTGTAAAAGTTTTAATCTATCTTGAACACATAAATTTAAAATATGGCATACACAACGAATATGAAAAAATAAACCATCAATAACAGGTTGACAAATAAATTTTAGCTCATCTATTGAGGTGGTATTAGAACTAGTATTGTCTAATGATATTGAAAATATTTGATGAGTTAATCCATATTCTTCTAAAACTATGTGTAATAATTGTGCAAAGTTATGAGCAGTATTTGATTCATCAAAAACTCTATAAGCTAATAATCTTTTTTGAAGGATCCAAGAGTTATCAATCCAATGACATGTTATACCCATATAAGAATGAGTTTGCCAATGATCACTCCAAATATCGGAACATAAAGAAACTTTATTATTTACTTTACTAAATTCTTCAATTAAATTCTTTTTTCCTTGTTTTACTAATCTTTTAATTGTGCGAGTAAGTGTAGTCCTAGGTACACGTTTAGCAGCAAGATTAAGAGATTCTTTACAAAAATCTTCAAATGTGCATTTAGATCCAAAACTAAAAGAAAGATGTTTTACGGAAACAAATTTAGCTAATGATTCTCTTAATCTATTATCCGAATATAAAAATAAACCAGAATTAGTACAACTACCACTAGAAAATCTAGATAATTGTGTTTGAGAGCGGTCAAGCCCATATTCCGTCGGGTGCTTCGTTTCTACATGTCGTTTCAACGACCCATAGCCGCCGCCGGCTTGGAATTTGTAGGAAGCATCGCAATGCTTATATTTTGCACGCATTTCTCCCGACGGAAGTCCGACCTTCTCAAAATGTTTAGTGAAAATAGACAATTTTAAAGGAAGATTTTCCCGAACCTTAGAAGTAATCGCATCGGTACTTCCTTGTGTTTCGGGGATCAGAGGGTGTTGGGGCTGAGCCTCAGTCTCATCATCGATGGATTGAATTTGAAGATTGGGATCCTCGTATGCAATTTCTTTTCCCCTCCGAGATCGAGATGATGAAGCTCCGTGACCTCCTTCCATTATCGTCGAAAAATGAAGAATGCGGAGAGAAGTTGAGAGTTAGAGAGTTGAGAATGAGAGAAGAGAAGTTGTGTTGTGTGTGAAAAATGATGAAATGAGCTCCCTATTTATAGAGTTCGGATCATAACGGTCACTGAATCATAGTCATTGATAAAAAAACGGTCAAATGATCTCATCCGTCGAAAAAAGAAAAAAGAATTAAAAAAGCCTCCAACGGCACTAAACCGGCGGTTCCGTGCCATTGGAACCGGCAGTTAACCGCCGGTTTGCAGGTTCTGGGGCCTGGAACCGAAACCGGCCCGACATCCTACCGGGCCGGTTCCGGTTCGGCCCGGCGAACCGGGTCAACGGGCCACCCGGCCCGTTGACCCGAGCCGGTTCCGGGCCGGGGACCTGGCCCGGGGTCGGGTCTAATGTATAGAGACGATTTCATTTTGCCCCCCTCCCCCTGCCTGAAACTTTTGTCAGTTAACAGCAGTCATTAGCTATTGTATTTTTAGCATTAGCATGGGGTTTGTGACATCAAAATAATTTAAAAAGTTCAAAGGGTGTTTTGAAAAAAGGTAGTAAATTATGGGAGAGAAGATGGGTCGGCCTCCGTAGAAACATTGATGGCTGGAATAAGTAGCAGCAGTCAAGATTTGCGTCTGCCTCTCCGCGCCATGTGAATTCATGTGAATTTGCAGATGGGAAGCCAATGGAATTTGGAAGGGCTGGCGAAAGGATTTGTAAACTGTCAGGGCATCAACAGAATAGAAATTCGTTGGAGCCCTCCATTCAGATCTCTATCCACCCTGCCTCACGTAGCCACACTTTCTTTTTATCTCGAGTACTAGTTTATTATATCACGGTTGCAAAAACATTAAACCAGATTCATTCACTTTCAATATTTTATCAATCTATCTTAGAATCAGATAAATCATAAAAATTATTACACCGTATGTTATAATTAATGTGTGAGAAAGATAGACACATTAACTTTATCAAAATTTAACTCAAATCTTATAATAACGACTCACATATTAATTATCAATCCATCTCATAAAAATACTAATTTATCATGCATCATCAGTTTGTGTACGATATTATAATCTTTTGAAAATTCAAATTCTAATATAAAATAAATATGCATTAGAGAGTACACCATTCCACAAACAAAATTGGCAAGCATTGTGGGCTTATAATAAGCTCAGCGGCTCAAAGCACCACAAGTTTGCCCACATTAATAATTTCAGAGTCAGCAGGGAGGCACAGCGTGCGTAATTATACATATAAAGTCCACAGAGATCATGAAAACTATCTATATATCTTATGCAAGCAACAGTGAGGCAGTAGCAGAGTTAATGCGGGATCAGGAGAGGGGAGACCTCTGCGGCGCCCCCTTCCTCCTGCTGCTCAAGGACAGGACTATTTGTGGGAAGAAGCCGCCCTTCTTCCTCTTCTCGCCGGGGGTGCTCGAGCAGCCGATGAAATTGCCTGCGTCGTCCTCATCCTCGTCCTCGTCCTCGTCCTCGTCCTCGTCGGCGTGTTCTGCTCCGTCCATGCGAAGGTTCTCAAAGCGAGAGAAGGCGAAATCTAACTCATTGAACCTGAACAGTATGCTGGATAGGTCCTCCCCTTTAAACAAGACATGATCCACCTGCTCCCATGCATATAAGTATCAATCATATCGATTTAACTAAATTGATCGGATCGGATCGGATTGGCTTAAGCACCTTGCATGAGAGGGAACAAAAGTGGAATGGATCTTGGAGAATTCTGTCGCACGTTAAGCAAAGGTTCCCGGATCCCTTGAAAGGCCTCGATTGAGGCCTTGGCTTAAGGAAAATCACTTTGGCACTGTTGATAGTGTAGGGCTGCGGCCACAAATGAAAGCCATGGTAAATGAAAATTAGTTACAATCTCGATTAGCACAAGAACTTCGTTACAAAAATTTAAATTTTTTTGGTCGTTCATCAGTTCACCAATTGTAAACTCTTCTTCGATTAAACGTCCAACTTTTGACAAAAATCTTTCAGATCTAACTCTCTTGTTACTAAAACAATAGGTAATTGAGTGATTAATTACCTGAACGTAGGAGCAATCGATAAGCCTCTCCAGATCCTCCAGGCGAGCCACGTCGTTGTACACATATCGTCTCACCTGATTTATTAAAAATCCCAGTGAGTTGGAGAACATATAAAAGAGAGGATATACGATTGGTTTTCTTTTTCTTATCGATCTGCATTCTAGCTTCCTTGATTCTAGGATTGGTGCAATTCAAAAAATAGTGGTCGGAGAGAATCAATTCGTCTATAATTAAATTTTTTAGGTATGGATCAATCCGAATCGATCGTCAATCTGAATCATTGACCGAGAATTATAGTGGGACATGTGGTATCATGCTGAGGAGGCCACTCAGCTGACACCATTGCTGGTACAGGAGAAAAGTCACTCTGAAATTTGGGGGCAAAACAGTAAACCCAGTGTTCTGATTGAGGGATGGAGGAAAAAAAAAACAGGAATTGAAGCGAAACAGTAAACAGAATGAGATAAGTCCAGAATTTCGTTGCAGTAATTAGACCCATGGCAGCAGTGTGGAAAATTAAAACAATCAAGGTGAAACAAAACTGAGAACAAGTTGTAAAACTAGAACAAAAATAACCAATATTATATCACAGTAGGAAAAGGAGTGAAAAAGACACGGTAAAGAAGGGGAGAAAAACCTATGTCGGGTTCGGGAAAAAAAAACAGAAATCGGATGAATCTGGACGTGGATTGATAGAAATAGAAAGAAAAGGTGAAGGGAAAAAAGCAACGAACAACATCCTTGAGAAAGGGACAAAAGCCCACTGGAGAGCCTGCCTCCGAATTAGGAACATGAGCAAATTTCGCAAATCCTCCGCCGCTAATCAATTAAATCGCACATGCCGAGGAAACCTACAAGAAATGGAAAATCGAGAGGGGGTTAGGGTTAGGGACCTGGAGGAGAGGGTGGGAAGGGTGAGACGGGGCGCAGTGGGGGCAGATGCTGGTGCAGCAATCGAGGCAGAAGATGTTCTTCTCGCTCTTCTTGCGGCTTCCATGGGCGTCGCATCCGACGAAAAAACTCTCCTCCATCAGCCTTCCCAGCCATCCCGGCATTGCCGCCGCCGCCGCCGCCGCCGCCGCCGTCGATCCGTACTCGCCTCTTCTCCACATCTTATCGAAATCACCGAGCTTCCTTAGTAGACAGAGGAGAGATGGAATCAACGGTGAAGCGGATGATCGAAACGAGGGGAAGTGTGGATCTGGCGATCGCTTGAGGTCCTCCGATGGAGTCAAGGTGGAAGTGAGCAATGAAGCTCTTACTGTATTTATAGGCGGCAGAACAAGCAGAGAGACGCAGGGAGGAGACTAATTATACGGGACAAGAGAGAGAGAGAGAAAACACAAATAACTTATTTTTTTCTTTTTTATTATTTTAAGAATACGCAATAAAAATATCTAGGACAAAGATTACAAAACAATTATCGTTTGACATCTTTCAATAATAATTATAATAAATAGCAATTACGATCAAAACAAAATACTAAAATAAATTAATTTAATATTTTTTGAATTTAATTAAAATTATTTAACATTATTGAGAAAAGTTTAAAGTATTTTTAATATGATAATATTTTAAAAAATAGAGAAAAAAAAAGTTCGGTCGTGAAGGGACAAAGCTACGCAGGATCAACTTTCACGCTAAATAAGAGGAAATAAAATATTTAAAATAATTAGAGAGTGTACGATATATTTAATAAAGGAGTGGAAAAAATAGACCCATAACTTAATTTTAATCTGATAAAATAGTTATAGAGAAAAACACGGAATCGTGAATTTGGTGGCTGTAGCGTCTATAGCGGGAAGTCAGGATTTTTTTTTCTTTTTCTTTTTTATATTTATTTTTGTTGAATTATATACTTCTTCATTTTGAATCCAATTACCAATAATTATTTAATCAAGTGGTAAACTAATTACTGCAGAATAGTCATTTTATGCTGGCAATAAAGGGTCATTTTAGAGTCGAGAGATGATGACTCTGATTCAAAAAAAAAACCCTGGAAGTTTTGAAATTGCAGTGTTTTTGAATTAGATGGAATTTTTTTGTTTTAATCGAATATTAGGCACTCATGACCGGATAAATTCTGAAGACGATCTTTAAGAATTTTTTCAAAAATCCTAGATATGTTATATCAAAAAATGATCAACTAAACAACCTAAAATTTAGGATGATAGTCTCAGTCACCTAAAAATTTTATTGAATATAATATGCTCAGAACAAATCCTCTGTCCCCAATGATCCTCTGTCTCTGTGTCTCAACTCGTCGACAATGGTCGGCGAGTCCTCCGATCGTCGATCGGATACCATCGGCGGCCGCCTCGAACAAATCTATACCCTAGGAGATACGGTAAATTCGTCGGGGATAGGCGCACTTGCGATCTCGTCAGATTTACCGTCGAATCCGCGCGAGATCGTAATTGCGACGATCTCGACCGATTCACTATTCTCCTAAAATATCATTTGATTCAGGATAACAATCGAAGATTAATGATGATGTCCGATCGACGATCGGAGGACTCGTTAATCATCACAGACGAGTGCAAGATACGGAGACATGGGATCCTCGGGACAGAGAATACCGTTTGTAATGTACCAGCTCCCCGTCAAGATGGATGTTTTAATTGAGGAAAATTTGTGGCTGAGTGGCAGCCGACACGATTCCGAAATGGAGGACCTGCCAAACCCTGCAAAAGTTGAGGTGGTGAAGTGGAATTAGGGCCCAGTGCATGTGAAGCTGGTGGTCAAAATCGATGATTGATCAGATTCAATTGATTTGGACCGTGAACATTGCTTCCCTCACGGAGACACCATATCCAAGATTTTTTCACTTTTACCCAACTTTAGCATTTTTAGAATCGTGTAAGGAAGTATTGCCCATTTTACTTATCTAATGTTCATAATTCTAAAACATAATGGAATAATCGTATGGATTTACATGTGTGTATATACAAACTTTCATAAGTTTTTAAAAATTCACACTCTCAGTTTTTTTATGTTTCTAAAAATTCATACTCTCAATTTATTTATAAGGCACTAATACATTAAGAAGATTTGTGAGAATCTATAAATTTTAATTTAAAATAATTCAGAATTCTCTAAATATATCAGTCATTTTCGAACAATATAGTGCTATAAATTGAATTTTTAAACAGGTAAGGATCAATTTAATAAAATTTATCATAAATTCATTTTAAAATATAAGATAATGACGCTCTAATGGATTCTTAGGAATATTTGATTTGAAAAATATCAAACTTTTAAAATTAGTTTTGTCTAAAACTAGTTGGTGAATTTAAAAAATTCTAAATTACTTAGAATCAAAATTAATTAGTATATTACTATAAATTTCTTAATATATTAATGATCTAGAGTAATAAATTTTTGAATCAATATAGAATAAATTTATAGGTACGCATGGAGATCCACATAATTATTTTATGGAAAAGGGTATAATAAGCATATGTTATGTGTTTTTGAAATTATAAAGGTTAGGTATGTAAAATGGATAATACTTAAATTTCTTTATACGGCTCGATAAAATATAATTTTATAACTTTATTATTATTATAATTTTATTCTTCCTCTCTTATGACAGCTGTAAGTATCATTAAAATGTTACGCGGGTCGCGGAATGTCTAGAATAAACGTATCATCCTTTATAGAAAAAAATTTAAATATTATCAAAACATTAAAAAAAATGATAACAGCGAATGATGGTAACAATTGCAATCATAAATTAATATTTTACTTTATATTATAGTAATTTGTAATCATTATAACAATGCTAATTTAAAAAAAATGATGATAAAAAATATGTTGAATATTATTACGAGATTTTATAAAACGGAAATGCTCTTTTACAAAAATGATCGCCTTTTATTTTTTATAAAATTACATGAGGTTTTTTTTTTTAAAAAAAGTGACCAAGTAAATAATTTTTTAGCTAGTTTAATTCAAGGAATGAAATTATTTGGAGTGATTTAAAAATAAAAGTCAAAATATTCTTTTATTTTATAGGTTTTTAAAGTTTCATAAATAAAAAAATTAATCTATTTGATAAATTAAATAAAATTTCTTGTATATTTTAAAGTAAATACTCATTGAATTAAATGGATATTTACCTTTAAAAAATAATTTATTTGCAAAAATATAAGTGCTTCATAAAAAAATATTTATCTATAAAAAATATGAAAAAAATAATTTAATTTTAAAAATAAATTATAAATTAAATAGCAATGGTATTTATCTTCTTTTATTTCTAAAATTAGTTATTTTTTCATTAAAAAGTCCTTAAAATGAATTAAATTCAAAACTAAAAATATAATCAAATTAAAATAGATATTAATAATAACAAATGAATATTCTTTAAAAATAAAATATTACATTGCAATATTAATTAAATTCTTTAAAAATTAAGTTATATTTCATAATAAAGTTATTAATAACTTTTCTATTTGTTCTATAAAGAATCGTCGTCGATGGTCGGTCACTAAGATTTCGCTCACGTGGAAGTCTTTGTGGAGGGGAGGAACTCTTCTCCATGTGAGATTAACACGAGCGTTAGGGGACACGCCGGAAGTTGTCCGACGGAGTCCACTCCGACGCTCAAGTCAGGATCTTGATGGAGCATGAAGGCAACGAGAAAGGGAAAAAGTGCTAAGTAATGACAGTGCATAACCTCCTTACCGGAGGGGCTAAGCTACCTTTTATACCGATGGTGATAGACTGATCAGCATGCTCCCTCGATCTGTGTTACGTTTCCGCGATGTGGGCTACGTTGCCCCCCTCCTTCGACGGTTACTAGATAGCTTTTGAAACGGTTTGCGCCGTTATTACGCTTCGACCCGTGGCGATATTTAAGGGTCGTGATGACTCCTTATAGCGGGGATGCTTATCCGTAATCAAGGAGGGGGTCAGTACTTGAGGTCGGTCGTCACTGGAGCTCCGCCTCCCGAGGTGATCTCGGGGTCTTTTGGCCCGAGTGAATGCGAGCGTTGCAAATCCCGAGGCACTCTCGGGGCCCAACCCCTCGAGGTGATCCCAGGAAATTTTCTAGCTGACCCTCCCGGACACGTCCCCCAAAGGAGGGTCCCGAGGCCCGGATCACTTCGATCCGATATACCGCACCACATAACTTCTTCATCCCGGGCTTACCTTGGGCTATTCAACCCTATCACCATTTTATTAATTTTTACTCGTACTTAGATAAATCGAATCAGTTTCTGTGAAATCTATCCAATGTATAACAAATATTATCGATGAAATCTTATATTTTGGGAAAGAGATATACAAATACACACAAATATATTTCCACTAAAATATGATCATTTTAAACTGTAAATATTTTTATTTATTTTTAACTGTTAAATAAAAATTGAAGTGAATAAATACCTTTCGGCGCCATCATTTATTCACAGATAAATTATCCAAATATATATCGAACATGTACTTGAAATTCTAAAATATCTTAATCATGCATTAATGTTTCAAATTTATTATTATTATTATTAGATTTCACTATTTATTAATTATTAAGGATATGTTAATCATTTTCTTATTTTTGATATTTATCCTAACTATATAGACATTCTATTAGGTAACTTTTGATTAGGAAGTACATAATAAAGCTTCCTCTAGTTTTCTCTCTTTTATTCTACATGGTATCAAAATCATCATTTTTATAGTTTTGATAGTTTGATTGAAGGATTGTTAATCACATTCACAACTTTCGAAGATCAACTAGTTTTTCGTTCTGAGTATTTTGATCGTTCTTTTTAATTTTCGCATCAATTTGGTTTTGTTTATAGTTTGGTTATTTGTATAAGACATTATTCATTCTGTAACCATGATTGGTCATCATATAAATGATTCGATTCAATCAATTAGTATCCAACTTGATAGAAAAAATTATTCATATTGGAAGATGTTATGAAAAACTTCTTGCAGGGAAAATCCACAGACAACAAAGATGTTGATTATGCAAAGTCATTGGATGTTTGAAAGGTTCATAATGCAAAGATTATTACGCGAATCAATAATTTGTTACAGACATATTGGTACTCAGTTGGCAAAGTAAGAGTCTACCAAAGAGGTTCGGGATCTTCTGGCAAGATTATACGCGTTGTCTAATTTTGTCAAACAATATCAATTGAAAACAGATATTTACGCACTTTAACAGAAAGATATGGATGCCCAAGATTTTTATTCTGCCATGTCAGAATTATGGGACCAGTTGGCACATACAGAATCCTCAGAATTATGAGTATTCCGAGCTTGTGTCACTTATAGAGAAGAACAACGTATGGTCTAATTCTCGATAACTCTTCATGATGAATTTAAAGGATTGTGTGGGGCAATTTTATATCGTAGTCCTTAGGGGCGTAGCCAGAATTCAAAATTACCTATGGCTAAGAGAATCGAGAACTTTGAGAGTTGAAGTATCAAGAATTGTGAGCAAACAAGCAAAATTGAGTAATTGACCATGTTTATATAAGATTTTCTAGAGGTTGAAAAAGAAATAGATTTGGTATAATATTAATTTATGTTAAATAAAATTATGAGTTATAACTTATATTTGCATATCTAGACTTATGTCTCTCATTACCTGACAAAGCAGTGGTAACCTCACGTGCGACCGCTCACAAAGTGATCACATGCGAAACTATTGCTAGTTGCCTCGGGAGGCAGCGTTCACCTTGTGTGCGGTCACTTCGCGAGCAGTCGCACACGAAGCAATTCCTGATCGCCTGGTAAGGCAGTGTTCGCCTCACGAGGGCCTTGTCGACCATCTCTCGAGTGACCAACGTTTGTTGGCTCTTTGTCAGCGACGGAATTAATAGATTAGAGGAAAAGAAATGATATTGCGGAGAGGAAAAGAGACCTTACTATCAGAAAATTCAGGATAAAAATATTAAACAAATTAGAATTAATATATTTATTAATTTATAAATGTAATAATTTTTATAAAATTTATCATTTTAATTTGATATTTTATTTTTAAAAATAATTATTTTTAATTTGATGTTTTACCAATTAATAAATTTATGATTAATTATAAAAAATAAGAAATAATCAAAACTATTAATTTTTTTTTAGAAAAAAAGGAGGTAGGGTTGGAGCCCACCCTAGCCCAAGGGTGGCTCCACCCATTGTAGTCCTCGTCCTTCCGCTGCTTCAGTGGTATATGAATTACTAGCTGAGGAGATCCATCTTAAGTCTTAAGTTGATAAGGGGATTGTTGCCTCGTCTACACCATCTGTTTTTTTAGCACCACAGTGACCTTCTCCTCACAACCAAAATAGGTCGATTTCAAAAGTTTCTAGTGATGAGTGTATTTATTATGAAGACAAGGGACACTAGAAGTCTCGGTGTCTATTATTGTTGAACAAAGATAAACCATTGCAGTAGCAAAAATGACCACCGCAACAACAATATTAGTAGCAACGACCTCAACAACCACCATTGCTACATTAGAATGCTTCATAGAAACCTAGTAATCGACCACAACAATTGTCATATTGACTATTTGGTCCTAATACTTTGGTTCCCAAGCTAGACACTTTCTCCACGCGCTCCTCCTTCTGTAATTACCCAATAATCTTCTGAGATTGCGGACGATCCTTCTCTCCACCATCGTTAGTCCACTCGTGTTCATAAGTCTACTAAACTACCATATTTTTCTTACTTTGCTATTCTTATTCTTTTGCTTCATTGTCGTATTTGTTTATTATCATTCTAAACATGTATCCTATGAAAAAGTTGTTCATAACCCACTTTTGGCAGAATGATATGGCCGAAGAAATAACTACGCTGCATTAGACTCATACATGATATTTGGTACCGTTGCAACTGTTGATGCAGTCTGACCTGATTGTTGTTTTGGTGTTGACACCGATTTAAGTTTAGGTGAGTAAGATGAGTTCGGCTTAAGTCCTGGTCGGGGGCTGGGCACAAATCCCGGTGAGTGAAGCCGGGTGATGGAAATCCCGGTGAGTGAAGTCAGGTCCCGGTGAGTGAAGTCGGGTCCTGGTGAGTGAAGCCAGGTGACGGAAATCTCGGTGAGTGAAGCCGGGTCCCGGTGAGTGAAGTCGGGTGACGGAAACCCCGGTGAGTGAAGCCGGGTCCTAGTGAGTAAAGCCAGGTGACGGAAATCCCGGTGAGTGAAGCCGGGTGACGAAAACCCCGGTGAGTGAAGCCGGGTCCTAGCGAGTGAAGCTAGGAGAAGGAAATCCCGGTGAGTGAAGCCGGGTCCTAGTAAGTGAAGCTAGATTGAACAAAGTCCTGGTGAGTGAAGCCGGGCACGAAGTCTTGGTCCGGGTGACTGAGCATGAGTTAACCAAGTGACTGATTGGTCTGGAGTTCGATCAGGAGTTGGCACGAGCTCCCTTGGTAATAGATCGGTCTGGTGACCGATCCAGAGAGTCTGATCGGTCTGGTGAACGATTAGGAAGGAAACAGAAACATTCTGTGTGGTTTTTATTTGGCTTCTGATCGTTCTGGTGAACGATCAGAGAAATCTTCTGGATTTTGTAAGAAACCTGATCGGTCTGTCTGACCGATCAGGGATCAGTCTAGTGAGGTCCTGACTGATCAGGATGGTTCCTGATCGGTCAGGGAATGACTTGATCGGTCACTCGACCGATCAGGGCACAACCTGATCGGTCAGGTGACCGATCAGGTACCTTTGGCTGGTGGGAGCTGGAGGAAACTCCAACAAGTTAAGGATCGGTCTGGTGACCGATCCCTGATCTGTGATCGGTCAGTGTGACCGATCACAGGATCAGATCCGCGATCCCTGGGATGTCACTGGACCGATCAGGCAGGAGCCTGATCGATCAGGGTCTTCACTGATCGGTCTGGTGACTGATCAGGGTCTTCACTGATCGGTCTGGTGACCGATCAGGGTCTTCACTGATCGGTCTGGTCTGAACTTTAATTTGAAAACGTTATCAGATTACTGATAACGCTCTGATTGCGATCTGATTTCTTTTTGATATTGTTGATTTCCTTTTGATTTGCTGTGCTAAGCCTCTGATGAGTGTGCAGGTGAGACAAGGATGATTCAAACTAAGAAGGAGGGTCAATTGGCGACTTTCGCTTCAGTCAGGTTTGTCCGTTTTCCCTTCGCAGGTTTCAATGGTTTCTGGCGCGGCTGGCGACTGACCGAGGCTCAGCTAAAGAGGTCTTCAGTGGACTGGGTGCTCTGTGAAGGCCAGTGGGTCAGGCTGTGGTTCAGTGGATGCTGACGAAGCCTGGCGATGATCAGAAGCGAGGCTTAAGAAGAAGCTGGGAAGCAGAGGAACGGAGAGAACAGACAGAAATTAGCGAAGGGTTTTTGCTGTGGGTTTTGCTGGGTTGTTTAGCTCTCTGTATAGGCTTCTTGCTTGAGCGCTTCTGTTGCATCTGTGTGAGTTTTCTTCTCGTGCCTCTATGTTTATTCTCATATTATCTTGAGACGATTGTGGAGAGGTTTCTCCACCCAGAAGGAGGTTCTATTCTATCCGGAGTTCCGGGGCTTGATCTGCCGACGATCAAGGGATCGCCCACCTCACGGGCACACCAAGGAGTAGGGGCAAGTTATCCCCGAACCTTGTAAACGCTTCTTGTTAGCGACTGATTTGTGTGTTCTTCATTTCTGAATTTCTGTTCGGTTTTGTTTCTGTATTTCTTCCGCTGCTAACCCTAAGTGCAGAAAAGTTCAAAGAGCTAATAGTTTGAGTGTCTGGCTATTCACACCCCCCTCTCTAGCCATACAAGGTCCAACAAGTGGTATCAGAGCCTGAGGCTCTTTCAAACGGACTAACACCGAGAGCTTACAAGAATGGCTATGTGGGAAGGCTTCAGCACCAACCGACCTCCATTCTTCGACGGAGTCAACTTCCAATATTGGAGGTCAAGAATGGAGTATTATTTGAAGACCAATATCGATATGTGGTTCTCTGTGAAGGAGGGTTTCTCCCCTCCAAAGGATGCTGAGGGAAAAGAGCTCGGTTTCTCAAGGTGGTCGGCAGAACAAATCTGGAAGGGGGAAGCTGATGTCAAAGCTGTGATCACCCTACAGTGTGGAATGACCAAGGATCAGCTGATCAAAGTTGGCCCCTTCACTAGTGCCAAGGACTTATGGAACAAGCTCATTGAGCTCCATAAAGGAACTCGAGATACCCGGATAGCCAAGAAAGATCTCCTTCTCAGCCAACTCCAGAACCTCTCAATGGAAGAAAATGAAACGGTAAGTATGCTTCATGGTCGGTTCAAGGAAATCTTCAATGACTTGCATTCGATCAATGAGAAGGTAGAGAACTGAGACCTTGTAAGGTATATACTTAAATCTTTTCCTAGGAATGCCTTGTGGTCATCCATGGTGGATGCCTACAAGGTATCCAAGGACTTGTCCATTATTAAGATAGATGATTTATTTTGTGAAATGGAACTATATAAGATTGCTAACCAAAGCCCAAAGGAGAAGGGGATTGCTTTTGTGGCAGGGGACAAAAGAAAGAAGAAGAAGGAAAAGAAGAAAGAAAAGGAGGAGGAGAAGAACACACGTCACATAGCTTTCATGGCACTAGAGGTCTCAAGTGAAGAAAGTAGTGGCGAATCAAGGGACTCCTCAACCGCGGCTTCATCATCTTCGGATGAAGAGGTAATCTCTCCCGAGTTAGATAAATGTTATAGGACAATAGCATGCTTAACTAACTTACTTAAAAAAATCTAAGAACAAGGTTAAATTATTGAAATTGGAAGTAGAACAATTAAAAACCTCTAAGGATGAGGTAATTGATGATTTGCATAATGAGTCCCTTGAGGATGAAAACAAAACCTTGAGGAGTGAAGTTGAAAAACTCAAGAATATTCTTGAGAAGTTTTCAACTAGCTCTAAAACTTTAGACATGATCCTCAACTCTCAAAAAGCGGTTTATAACAAGGTCAGTATAGGTTACCGACCTAAAGAACCTAGCATTGTCTCATTAATGTGTAGAACCCATGTTTGATCATCAAAGGTTTCTAGGGTTCAAAAAGTTAGAAAGAAAATGACTAAGGCATGGGTGCCAAAATCATGCATTGAAGATGCATTATGTCTCAAAATTTGGGTACCTAAAACCTCTATATTTCGAATTGTATAGACATTGGATGAGGGGGAGCATCTATCAACATGGGTGGTTGATAATGGGTGCTCCAATCAAATGATCGAGTAGCATTATTTTGATACAAACTTGAATTAGGACTATGAATTGCTTAGGATTGCACTTTATAGCTTACTGTAAATCTAGAAGTTAGCCACAACATCAAAATTGCAGCTTATTTTTGCAATATCTTGTTATATATCTTAGGTTTAAGTTTTGTTTTAAATTATATATATATATATATATATATATATATATATATATATATTATATATATATATATATATATATATATATATACTTTTTAGAGATGAACAATATTTGAGTATGCCAAAATTTTCTTGTATGTGTTATACAACATTAATGCATGATAAAGAACAGTATGAACACATAGTTTGTGATGAATAAAAAAAATCAGTTTAAAAAATTAAGGTATCAAGCTTAAGTTCCATGACTTAGTTGTCTTTTTTATCGGACCGGTATCAAACCTGATGTTTTTCACATGCCTAATACTAATTGGATTATCAAGGTATCAGTACTTAAGTGTAAATTGGATTATCAAAATTGGTTGGAACAAATCTGATCATTCCAAGAACATACTTGGAACATACTTGATCATCCATTGGTTTTGATACAAACTTAATACTGATTTAATACAAATCTGTTTTGGGTTATCAAACTTAGATTTTGGGATTCAAATCATGTTTCAGAAATTTTTCTGAAATTGTTAATGCAGTCTGATATCAGAGTTTCAGAATTCATCTGAAATCTGATCGGTCCACAGACCGATCAGGCCTCATTCTGAATGGTCAAGGTGATCGATCAGAGCTCTCCCTGATCGGTCCACAGATCGATCAGGGCTCTCTCTGATCGATTCACAGAATGATGAGCTCTGACTTATGACATGATAATTGACATTGTCGTTTGACTATTAATTGACATTTAATTGACATTGTCTTTTGATTCCTTACTTGACATATGATGCATATACATTATTGTCATGATACATTTATGGTATATGTCTCTCATATGCACTTCTAGAATTACCTTTCGTTATTTTGGGTTTGGGGAGAGACCCTCGTTTAAGGGGGAGTTGTTAAAACTTAATAGTCATACCCTTTTCGGTGTTTGACAAAGGGGGAGAGAATAATTGATTAAGTTTAGGTTTTATTGAGTTTGTTATAAATTTAATTATTGTAGGGGGAGGACTTTGATCCCCTTGCGATAATGGAAATTTGACTTCAATTGATTGCTAATACCTAAACTTAGAATCAGGTTATCAAACAACAAAAAGGGGGAGATTGTTGATGCAATCTGACCTGATTGTTATTTTGGTAGTGACACCGATTTAAGTTTAGATGAGTAAGATGAGTTCGGCTTAAGTCCTGGTCGGGGACTGTGCACGAATCCCGATGAGTGAAGCCGGGTCCCGGCGAGTGAAGCTGGGTGACGGAAACCCCGGTGAGTGAAGCCGGGTCCTGGTGAGTGAAGCAGGTGACGGAAATCCCGGTGAGTGAAGTTGGGTTCCGGTGAGTGAAGCCGGGTGACGGAAACCCCGGTGAGTGAAGCCGGGTCCTGGTGAGTGAAGCCAGGTGACGGAAATCCCGGTGAGTGAAGCCGGGTCCCGGTGAGTGAAGCTGGGCGACGGAAACCCCTGTGAGTGAAGCCGGGTCCTAGCGAGTGAAGCTAGGTGAAGGAAATCCCGGTGAGTGAAGCCGGGTCCTAGTCAGTGAAGCTTGATTGAACAAAGTCCTGGTGAGTGAAGCCGGTGTTGGTGCAATCTTGGTTAGGTCAGGGTTGACCTAGTTTGACAAAGCTCAGGTGAGCTTGAGTCTAGCAAGCTCGGGTGAGCTTGAGGTGTATGTTTCGATGTTTGACATTGATGTTTGAATTTGATAATTATGTTTGAATGTCGTATGGTGTCAAGTGGGTCAAGGTTGACTGGAGACTTGACTAGGTGAAGTCCAGGTGGATCGGGGAGATCGTGCGCTGGCATGGGAAAAGACCTAGTGGGACTAGGCACACCTAGTGGGACTAGGTGAAGTCCAGGTGGATCGGGGAGATCGCACGCTGGCATGGAAAAAGACCTAGTGGGACTAGGCACACCTAGTGGGACTAGGTGAAGTCCAGGTGGATCGGGGAGATCGCACGCTGGCATGGAAAAAGACCTAGTGGGACTAGGCACACCTAGTGGGACTAGGTGAAGTCCAGGTGGATCGGGGAGATCGCACGCTGGCATGGGAGAAGACCTAGTGGGACTAGGTGAAGTCCAGATGGATCGGGGAGATCACATGCTGGCAAGGTGGAAGTCTACCGAGAGACTAGACCTAACTCGAGTGTTAGGCAAACCTGGTGGGGAATCAGGTTAAGTCCTAGTTGGGAACTAGGCAGAAGAAGTCCAAGTTGGTCAAAGGGGTTGATCGTAAAATCCAGGTTGGTCAAAGGGGTTGACCGTAAAATCGAGGTTGGTCAAAGGGGTTGACCGTGAACACAAGTTAGGTTGGTCTCAATCGATTGGGTGATCGATTGGGTTGTTGTCTCGCGAAAACAAGAAGGATCTTAATCAATTGGGTAATTGATTAAGAAAGATGGTAATCAATTAGGTAATTGATTAAGGAGGATCTTAATCAATTAGGTAATTGATTAAGGAGAAAGTGAATCGATTGGGTAATCGATTAAGAGAGTTTGTTGCGAGAACAGAAGGTGGCTGAATCGATTGGGTAATCGATTCAGCCTTCTCTTAATCGATTGGTCAATCGATTAAGGGCAGTCTTAATCGATTGGCTAATCGATTCAGGTTCAAAAACTAGTTGTTGAACGGCTAGTATGACGTGGTAATCGATTGGGTAATCGATTAGGGAACCCTAGGCGTCGGGTATAAGGGTTTTCACGCAGGTTTTGAGCCATATCTCTTCTCCCCTTTTTCCTTCTTCATTGGTGCCATCTCAAGGGAAGTCTTGGAGGTTTTTGCTGCTGCATTTCCAAGGTTCTAGAGGCAACCACAAGCTTGAAGATAGCAAGGAAAGCAAAGAGAGTTTATTCATTGTAAATCTTGTAAGATTTCTTTTTGTATTTGCTTAGATCCTTGTTGTATCTTGTTGTAAGCTTGTAAGAGGTTTCTTCACCTCAAGAAGGAGACTTTCATAGTGCATGAGAGTGTGAGGAGAGTGGATCCTTGGATTAGTCACCCGACCGAGGTGGATACCAAGTAAATCCTTTGTGTTAGCGTTTGCTCGAGTCTTCCGCCGCGACAAATCATCAAGGAGCAAATCGGAGCTAATCACCCCCCCCTCTAGCTCGCCAATCGGTCCCAACAAGTGGTATCAGAGCAAGGTTGCTCTTATTTGGACTCATTGCCAAGAGGGCAAGAGCTAGAGGAAGAAGAAGAAGTTGGAAGAAACCCTAATTTCAAGAAGTCATCATCAAAAGGGTTCAACTTCAAAAATGGAGTTTGGCTATGACACAAGGGCACCTCCACTATTCGACAAGGCAAATTTCGATCTTTGGAAGTCAAAGATTGAAAATTTCTTCATGATGGAGATAGAGCAATGGTTTGCTCTAATGGAGGGTTTTGAAGCTCCAACAAGCANGAGGCCAACTACAAAGTGATCAAGCTATTGGTCAATCTTTTGCCAAGCACCATCTTAGACAAGATTGGAGAATTTCAAGACGCCAAAGAGCTATGGAGCAAATTGGCAAGGCTTCATGAAGATCCCTCCACTATACTAAATCAAGAAAAATCCGAAGAGGGAGATTCATCAAGTGAAGAGACTCGGAAGTTGAGAGGTGCTCACATCCGAAGATGAAGCTCAAGAAGCCTCTACCTCAAGGGTTGAAGAGGAAATTCAAGAAGCCTCCACCTCTAGGATTGAGGGGGAGCAAAATGTGTCATTGGCATCAGATCAAAGACAAGCTTCAACATCATATTCCAATGTCAATGAAGAAGAAGAAAGTGACACCTCTACACCACATGAAGGTATAAGAATTTCAAGTTGTAAAAATAAAAATCATATCATTTGTTTTGAGTGTAGGGAAAAAGGGCACTATAAGAGTAAGTGTCCAAAATTGGTCAAGAAGAAGGTGCAAATGGCACCCAAGACCAAGGAGAAGGCAAAGGAGGTCGACCCCGTGATAAAGAAGGATAAGAAGCACATAGTGTGCTTCTCATGCAAAGAAAAGGGACATTATCGAAATCAATGTCCAAAGGGAAGAAACCGACCAAGGCAAAAGGAGGAGCTTAAATCAAGGGGGAGCCTCCAAGAACAAGAATAAGGTATCATTAGATAATGATACTTATTTTCATCATGATAATATGCATGCTAGAGATAACTATTATCATTTTAATGCTATTTATCATGAAAATAGGAGGTATAAAAACCCTAAGGAAAACTATAGAGCTTTCCATGCTAGGACTACCACCTCTAAGGATAGGGAACAAATTAGGAATTTCCAAGGTAGACCTACCCAATCCAAGGCTAAGAAAAATAATCACCAAGGCTATATTAGAAAACCAAGCCTTGAGGAGGTATTGATTGAAAATCAAGTTTTGAGGTCCAAACTTGATAAATTAGAAAAATCCCTCAAAAGAATAGAAAATCTATTTAAGGGATCTAAGGATCAAAACCTAGATTTAGGAAATCAAGGACTCTCTAGGAGCAAGAAAGGTTTGGGGTACAAACCTAAAACTAAGGATGATGGTCCATCCTACCATAGAGTTCCATATAGGTATGGAACTCAATCTAGGTCTAAAAGTCAAGTCAAGGCCACAAGGGAAGTCATCCCTAGGGTTGACCAAGACAAGACCAACATGACTAAGGCTTCGGAAAAGCCTAAGAAAGTCTTTAGGAAGGTATCAAGGGAGGTCATCCCTAGTGAATACCTAGAACACCCAAGGAGCACCAATAGGTTTTGGGTTCCTAAGAGTGTGTTCGCCACACCCTAGATAGGTCTAGGGAGTGTCAACTCTAATTGGAAGGGTAGTTAACCCAACCTTGATGAAGTTGACACTTTGGGACATTTTCAAGGAATTATTACCCTCGAAAATGAAGGATTCATTTATTTACTCTAGGAGGAGTAAATATGTGCCAAACTATATTTTTGAAGATTAATCTTGATAAAGTTGGCACAACTAGGTTAGAATCCAAAGATAGGCCAAGTTGGGGAGTTTTGACTTTATCTTGGAAATCAGGGCAAATTTAGGATTATCAATGGCTTAGCGATGAGTTATTGATACTTAGATAGGAAATCTAGGTATTTTCTGTTATGCTTATATGCCATGTTTTGGATGCCCTATCACATGCCATGACATCATAATCCATATCTCATATTTTATTATGAGAATATTACATGTCATGTCATTTATGCATCATTTAGCTATAATTTCTTTTGAAAAACCTAATATGATGCATGTCATAGTCATAATCATGCATTTAGTCAATTTTAATTGAAATTAAGGGCATTGGCATTAATTGGCATCCAAGGTGGATGATCAAGGTTTATAATGCCTAGGTAGAAATGCATGAACCCTAAGATTAGGGAGAACATGACTTTCACATCTCACTAAGACTATAAGGTGACTTGTGTGTGTTTTAGAGACACATTAGAACAAGTGAGATGTTAGGAAGATGAACAAAACTCAAAGTGTTGATTTATATGCATCCTATTGAGTTTTAGAATCATCAAATCATGAGGTTCAATGAACTCCAATCATTGGGAAAGCTAATGTACAAGTCATGTACACTTAGCCCAAGGAACATGGTTGGATATTGTTTTTGAAAAATATTTTAAAACTATCTTGGAAAACCTTGGTGAAGACTATCTTTTGATAGCACTCATCATTGATGAAATGGATACAAAATAGACTAAAACATTGAAATGTTTCAATGGTTTCTAATTTTGTGTCAATCTTTGAAAAAGAAGGTTATTTTCATAGAAAAATATTTTTTCTTGATAGTATATGGTATAAATAATGTCTACACGAAATTTTAGGATTTTTCGAATTTTGTAGAATTATTTAGGAGTTTCTGAAATTCGAATCTGAAATTGGTTTCAGATTTCAGAAACTCTCAATCGATCAGGTGATCGATTGGGGCAGTAGCCAATCGATTGGTCAATCGATTGGTGGATCTTTTTGCGAGCACAGAAGCTCACGTAATCGATCAGTTGATCGATTACAGTCAGCCGTAATCGATCTGTTGATCGATTAAGGCTAGTTTAATCGATTGGTTCCCAACACCAATCGATTGGTGAGACTGAAACTGTCAGTTTTCAGTCCATTAACCCATTTTTGAGTAACCTACCAATCCCTAACCCCTTGGAATACATTTTTAAGTATATTTGGGTAAATTTCATTGTGAAATCAAAAAGGGAAACGGTTCGGTGAACATTTAAGGGTTAAGGAGAGGTTTTGGTTCAAGTTTTGAATCCCAAAATCTCAATCACCTCAAGTTGAGTTTTCCTAAAGGTTTTAGGAACTCAAAAATCATTGTTGGTGCAATGATAGAGGTTTAGAGCATGTTTTGAGGGGGAGGTCTTCCTTAACAACATGTGGTTGTATTTTTATTTTTGGTAAAATGAAAGGATGAAGATTGGAAATCTTCATTATGATGAATGCTCAAGGTTGAGCATAGGTTCAATGAAAAGTATGAGATTTTCATTGTGTATACCTTTGACCATATAGACTTTCAGGGAGAGTGTTTGATGTGTGTCAAAGGGGGAGAAAATTGAAAGGCTAATAGGGTTTAGTCTTTCTCAAACATATTGTCAAACATCAAAAAGGGAGAGATTGTTGGTGCAATCTTGGTTAGGTCAGGGTTGACCTAGGTTGACTAGGCTCAGGTGAGCTTGAGTCTAGCAAGCTCGGGTGAGCTTGAGGTGTATGTTTCGATATTTGACATTGATGTTTGAATTTGATAATTATGTTTGAATGCCGTATGGTGTCAAGTGGGTCAAGGTTGACTGGAGACTTGACTAGGTGAAGTCCAGGTGGGTCGGGGAGATCATGCGCTGGCATGGGAAAAGACCTAGTGGGACTAGGTGAAATCCAGGTGGATCGGGGAGATCGCACGCTGGCATGGAAAAAGACCTAGTGGGACTAGGCACACCTAGTGGGACTAGGTGAAGTCCAGGTGGATCGGGGAGATCGCACGCTGGCATGGAAAAAGACCTAGTGGGACTAGGCACACCTAGTGGGACTAGGTGAAGTCCAGGTGGATCGGGGAGATCGCACGCTGGCATGGGAGAAGACCTAGTGGGACTAGGTGAAGTCCAGATGGATCGGGGAGATCACATGCTGGCAAGGTGGAAGTCTACCGAGAGACTAGATCTAACTCGAGTGTTAGGCAAACCTGGTGGGGAATCAGGTTAAGTCCTAGTTGGGAACTAGGCAGAAGAAGTCCAGGTTGGTCAAAGGGGTTGACCGTAAAATCCAGGTTGGTCAAAGGGGTTGACCGTAAAATCGAGGTTGGTCTCAATCGATTGGGTGATCGATTGGGTTGTTGTCTCGCGAAAACAAGAAGGATTTTAATCAATTGTGTAATTGATTAAGAAGGATGGTAATCAATTAGGTAATTGATTAAGGAGGATCTTAATCAATTAGGTAATTGATTAAGGAGAAAGTGAATCGATTGGGTAATCGATTAAGAGAGTTTGTTGCGAGAACAGAAGGTGGCTGAATCGATTGGGTAATCGATTCAACCTTCTCTTAATCGATTGGTCAATCGATTAAGGGCAGTCTTAATCGATTGGCTAATCGATTCAGGTTCAAAAACTAGCCGTTGAACGGCTAGTATGATGTGGTAATCGATTGGGTAATCGATTAGGGAACCCTAGGCGTCGGGTATAAGGGTTTTCACGCAGGTTTTGAGCCACAACTCTTCTCCCCTTTTTCCTTCTTCATTGGTGCCATCTCAAGGGAAGTCTTGTAGGTTTTTGCTGCTGCATTTCCAAGGTTCTAGAGGCAACCACAAGCTTGAAGATAGCAAGGAAAGCAAAGAGAGTTTATTCATTGTAAATCTTGTAAGATTTCATTTTGTGTTTGCTTTGATTCTTGTTGTATCTTTGTGAAAGCTTGTAAGAGGTTTCTCCACCTCAAGAAGGAGATCTTTCATAGTGTATGAGAGAGTGAGGAGAGTGGATCCTTGGATTAGTCACCCGACCGGGGTGGATACCAAGTAAATCCTTTGTGTTAGCGTTTGCTCGAGTCTTCCGCCGCGACAAATCATCACGGAGCAAATCGGAGCTAATCACCCCCCCTCTAGCTCGCCTACCGGTCCCAACAGAAACTTTGCCCTAGCTGGTATAGAGGTGTCCAGTATCGGGGTCCTGTCCTGGAGACGTCAGAGAGCAGCCCCCCCCCCCCCCCCCCGATTGATTCAGACGAGGAGGTTGAGGTCGATATTGGGGATCTGGCGGCAGCAGCCCGAACACACATCGACGAGCCCGCTCCACCGACACTCTACCAGAGAGTGGCACACTTAGAGACACAGGTTCAGAGTCTCCGAGAGGAGGTCGAAGCCTACCACATAGAGCAGATGGACGCCCGTCGTGCTGATCGAGAAGTGGATGATGCACACTTCGCTGAGATGATGGCACGATTCGATTCATGGCATTCTGGTCCTTCCGGTCCCTCATTCTAGATTCACTTAGTATTGTACCAGTACCTATTTGACTGCCCCTACTCAGTAGGGTTGACTTGTGTGTGACTATATGACTGTGTTGACTATTTTATATTGACTATCTTATGGTTTCTTGTCTATTTAGCAGTTAGGACTGTGCTCTGTAGGGTTAACTCAATTTTTTTTCTCTACTTAATTTCAAAAATCAGTTTTCTAAAAATAGAATTTGAAAAACTACTTTACTTAATTTCAAAATCAGTTTTCACTTTCGACTTAGTTTTATTTGTATTTCAAAACTACCCCTTTTCAAAACTAGGGCTTTTTCGAAAATGGACTTAGCCTAGGCCCTAACCCTAGAACTGCATGCACCTATAGACTTAGAAGCCAGCATCTCACAAGCACCTTAGGGTACTTATGATTGATAACCTAGAAAGGGTTGAGATGTTTAGGTCTTTGCCTTAATTCAAGATGTTTTAAGTCAGTGCATCTGCAGTAATTGGGGCACTAAATACAACTTAAACAGTAATCAAGTTAAGTGTCAAGTTTAGAAAATATAACTTGAACAGAAACACTTAACTTGACTAACCCTAGTAAAAACTACTGCTTATAACAGTTAGTAAATAGCTAAATGGGTTAGACAGGTCCCTACAAGGAAAAGTTAACTGATTTGGTCTAAATCTTCGTTCAGTACAGCAAAATCATGTTTTTTTTGCAATTTAATATCTATCTGTTTTTGATATATGGCAAAGGGGGAGAGATAGGAAAGGAGAGAAGTAAAATTCTTTTTCTCAAAATTCCTTCTCAAAATATTTTTCAAAAAGTTATTTCTTTCTCAAAATTCCTTCTCAAAATATTTTTCAAAAAGTTAGATACTGTTCAAAGCTTTTCAAAATCTTTCTAGAAATACTTAAGTCTTTAAGCTTAAAATTTTTTTAAAAATCTTATAAGTACTTTAAGCTTAAAATTTTTTTTTCAAAATTCTTATATGTACTTTAAGCTTAAATTTTTTTTTCAAAATTCTTATAAATACTTTAAGATTAAAACTTTTCAAAAATCTTATAAGTACTTTAAGCTTAATTTTTTTTTTAAATTCTTATAAGTACTTTAAGCTTAAAATTTTTCAAAAATTCTTATAAGTACTTTAAGTTTAAAATTTTTTCAAAAATCTTATAAGTACTTCAAGCTTAAAATTTTCAAAAACTTTTATAAGCTCAAGTTTTTCAAAACTTCCTAAGTAACTTAAATTTTATAACCCCACGAATTGTTGAAAAATTGAGGGGGAGATTCTCTCCAGGGGGAGGGAACAAATTTCTTGCTTTTGATTAAATTTAACTTTTTGAACTAAGGTTGCCATAAATCAAAAAGGGGGAGATTGTTGGTGCAGAATGCACCTAAGTCAAACCTGTGTTTTGATAATGGCAACATAGGTCAAAAGTTAAGTCTTACTTGTTTTCTAACAAGTTACTCAAGTGTGCAGGAAAAGCCCTAGCAAAGGACTGCTAGGCACTGGCGAAGGAGTGCCAGGGTAAAAAAAAAACCTAGCGAAGGACTGCTAGGCACTTGCGAAGGAATGCCAGAGTCAAAAGCCCTAGCGAAGGAATGCTAGGCACCTGGCAAAGGAACGCCAGGGTAAAAAGCCCTAGCGAAGGACTGCTAGGCACCGGGCGAAGGACAGCTCGGCATCCAAGCCCTGGCAAAGGACCACCAGGCAAAAGTCCAACCAAAGGAGCGGTTGGCATCAGGTAAATTCTCCCGAGAGGAGTAGGTGAGGACGCGTTCCCCGTCGAGGGAACAGTAGGAGTCGGTTCGACCTAGGGCTCCATTTTGGAGACCAAAGTCAGAACCAAGACAGCTAAGGCTGTATAAATTGATGCTTTATTTTGTTTTCGGACTAACCCTGGATGCATGACCAAAGGAACGTGTGTCTGCAGCTCAGAGAGCCTCAAAGGAGTGAGGCAGCAGCTGAGTAGGGCGCCCTGAGTGTCTAGGGCGCCTCCAAGGTGAACAAGAAACAAGTAAGGCAAAAAGGAGTTCGGCTAACCACTGGCCGAGGCGCCCTCTGCATCCAGGGTGCCTTCAGCAGCCAGGGCGCCCTGAGCGCCCAGGGCGCCTTCAGGTGCCAAGGCGCTTCGCGCCTATGCCAGCGAGGCCGATCAACTCCATCCAGCCGAGAAGACCGCGTCAACCAAGGCGCCCTCAGCGACCAGGGCGCCCCAGAGGTCAAACCTCATCCCGATTCAGGTGGGATAAAGCTTGACCGAGCGAAGGGCGGATCAGCTGACACGTGGCAGGGCGCCCCCGACGACCAGGGCGCCCTAGGTGCTATAAATAGCACCCCTCGACCCCAAGCTTGATAACAACTTCGTACAAAAGCTTCCACGCTCTTCTGTGCTCACGCCTTGTTCCAGAAACTGCCCAACTCGAGCGACGACATCCTGCTGCTCCGGAAAGTCAACCTACAATCGGACGTCGGTAAAAGAAGAGATTTTTATACTAAAAGTTTATAGTGCTATACTTGTAAATCTCTTTTTGTAAACTGATATTGCGTTCATATAGAATTGCCCAAAGTAAACGATCAACGATCGTGGGCCTTGGAGTAGGAGTCGACCTAGGCTCTGAACCAAGTAAAAAATACTGTGTTCGCGTGTTTTGTTTCTTTCCGCTGTGCAAATTGCTCTCTCCATAAATTCGAAAAGTTTTGTCGATATTCACCCCCCCCTCTATCGACTCTATCGATCCAACATTGGGTGTCCTAGATTATCTCATATCAGTCCTAGACATGAGAGACACAAATGACGATTCCTTAGGGCGATAACCAATACCGGCCCTATTGTAAACCGCCCTTTGGGCATTTAGGATCATATCTACGGTCTTAGAGCTAGTTGAGAATTTCCCAAGAATATTCTTGAGCTTCTCAACTTCACTCTTCAATGATTGGTTTTCCTCTACTAGCAATTCATCATGCAAATCATTGACTTCCCCAACCTTAGAGGATTTCAATGTTTCAACCTCATGTTTCAAGGATTTAATTTCGTCTTCTAATAGTTCCACATGCAAATCATCAATGTTATCATCCCTAGAAGCTTTTAATTGATCAATTTCTAATTGCAATGCCTTAACCTTATTTTTGGACTTCTTAAGCATACTAGTTAAACATGCAATTGCTCTATAACATTTTTCAAGATCAGGAGAAGTTACCTCTTCATCATCTGAAGATGATGAAGCCGCGTTTGAGGAGTTTGATGATTCATCACTGCTATCCTCTCCAAGAGCCATGAGTGCCACTTGCCTTGTGCTCTTCTCCTCATTTTCTTCATCGGATGAGCTAGAGGATGACTCATCCCAAGAGGCCTTCAAAGCTTTCTTCTTCTTCTTGAATATCTCTTCTTTCCGTTTGGATTTCTCCTCCTTCTTCTTAAGCTTTGGACATTCATTCTTGAAATGCCCTTTCCTACTACACTCAAAGCAAAATGCATTATTCTTATCAAGTTTGGATTCACTAGTATTATCTCTACTTTTGAAACGTCGATCCCTTCGCATCATCCTCCTCACAAAGTTGGCCATTTCGGATGAAGAGGAGCCGCTGCCATCTTCCTCGGAATTGGACTCGGATTCGGAAGAGGATGAAGATGATGAGACCTCCTTCTCCTTCTTCTTCTCCTTCTTCTTTTTGTTGGTTCGGTCCCCTGCAACTAAGGCAATCCCCTTCTCCTTGGGGCCTTTGTTAGCCATTTCATGCAATTCCATCTCACAAAATAAATCATTTAACTTTACAATAGATAGATCCTTGGATACTTTGTAGGCATCCACCATGGATGACCACAAAGTATTCCTTGGAAATGCTTTCAAGACATACCTCACAAGGTCGCGGTTCTCGACCTTTTCATCAATTGAATGAAGCCCATTGAGGACTTCCTTGAACCGGCTATAAAGCTCACTTACCGACTCATTCTCCTTCATGGAGAGATTTTGAAGTTGATTGAGGAACAAATCCCTCTTTGCGATTCTAGAGTCCTTCGTGAAGCTCAATGAGTTTGCTCCACAAGTCCTTCGCACTTGTGAAAGGACCAACCTTGATGAGTTGGTCTTTGTTCATGCCACATTGTAGAGTGACAACCGCCTTCGAGTTGGCTTCACTCTTCCGAGTTTGTTCAGCAGTCCACCTCCAAGACTCAAGCTCTTTGCCTTCGTCATCCTTAGGAGGGATGAATCCCTCCTTCACCGCGAACCAAGTGTGGATATTCATCTTCAAATAGTATTCCATCTTTGATCTCCAATATTGAAAGTCGGCGTCATCAAAGAATGGAGGTCGGGAGGTAGAGAAGCCTTCTCTCAAAGCCATCTTGTTGATAACTCTTGGATGTTAAGCCGTAAACAGAGCCCCAAGCTCTGATACCACTTGTTGGAAAAGAGATGGCTAGAGAGGGGGGGTGAATATAGCCAATCACTTTTTCTTGCACTTAACAAATTTCCTGCACTCAACTTATCAGTAGCACAGCGGAAGAAACAAAGGAAAATGTAGCAGTGATGTAAATGAAGACAGAAATGAGAGCAAACAGAGACAACTGCCAAGAACGCTAACAAGAGGGTTTACAAGGTTCGGGGATAACTTGCCCCTACTCCTTGGAGTGCCCTTAAGGTGGGCGATCCCTTGATCGTCGGCAGATCAAGCCCTGGTTTTCACCGGATAAAACGCAACCTCCTTCTCGGTGGAGAAACCTCTCCACAGCGTTTCAGTCACAGATAAAATTTAAGCACAAAGAAACAACTGGAAGGATCTTACTCAAACACTTAGCAAGGACAAGAACACAGCAAGCTTCCCTGAGCTCCACCCAGTGGCGATCTCACGCAAGAACCCTTCTTCGTGTCTTCCCACTGTCGGACTCCAAGCTCCTTGTTCTCTCCTTCAAGCGCTCAAGTAATGAATGATTGCTTCTCGATCGCTTGCTCAAAGTGATGAAAACTTCAAGAACACAGCAAGCTTGTTGTGGAGAACTCAAAGCGCGGCAAGAACACAAGTTTCAGAAACCTCTTTCGAACTCTTTCAAAAAACTGCTTCCACGAAGCCAACTTCCGCCGTTTTGATTCTCCATACAGCATCAGGTGACAACATTCTCCGTAGCCTCCAGCTACCTCACTGCCAACGCCAGCTACCACTGAGCCCTCTCTGGTCTTCCTGAGATCCCCTCAGCCAAGCCCCAGTCTCGGCTCCAGTCTGCAGCTCGGCCGTTGCAACCGGAAATGGAGAATCGGACAAACCTGCTCCAAGGAAAGCCACCATTGACCTCTCCTTGAGTGTTTGAATCCTCCCCTACCACCTGCAGCTTAATCAATCTGTTAGAGTAGTAAATCATACAGTAAATCAAATATCAGAAGCAAACAGCAGCGAATCGGATACGATCAGACGCTCTGACCACGTCTGACAGTGCAATTTAAATTAAAGTGATCGGTCACCGCACCGATCCAGGGCTTGTGGGTCGGTCACCAGACCGATCCAGAGCTTCGCTGGGATTCCCAGCTCTCGCGGCTATACACGCCTGATCGGTCACCCGACCGATCAGAGTGAAGCCTGATCGGTCACCCGACCGATCAGGATAGATGAACAGTGATTTTTTAATCAGATCCAAACTCCCTGATCGGTCACCGGACCGATCCAGGGTCTGATCCGCAAGGGAACTCACTCACCGTCTGCTCCCTGATCGGTCACCAGACCGATCAGGAGCAAGACAGCAAGGAAGCAGCCTGCTCCCTGATCGGTCACCGGTCCGATCAGGAGCCACACAATAGGTTCCCAACCTCACTGTGCGCTCCCTGATCGGTCCCCAGTCCGGTCAGACATCGCTGGATCGGTCACCAGACCGATCCACGAAGGAGCAGCGTGCCAATGTCCCTGATCGGTCACCAGATCGATCCAGAGACTCAAACCTAGCCCTCCAAGCTAGGAATTCATCCACCTTAGCCCTCCAAGCTAAGTATTTTTCCATTTAACTCTCCAAGTTGGGAATTTGCACCTAACCCTCCAAGTTAGGACTTTTCACCTAACCCTCCAAGCTAGGACTTTTCACCTAGCCCTCCAAGCTAGGACTTTTTACCCAACCCTTCCGAGTTAGAACATCATCCAACCTAGCCCTCCAAGCTAGGCACCTGACCCTCCAAGCCAGGACTTTTTCACCTAATTCTCTAGGATGGGAATTTGCACATAAACCTCCAAGTTAGGACTTTTCACCTAGCCCTCCAAGCTAGGACTTTTCACCCAACCCTTCCGAATTAGGACTTTTCCAACACCTAGCCCTCCAAGCAAGGATTTTTCACACCTAACCCTTCAGGTTTGGATTTTCCAACACCTAGCCCTCCAGATTAGGATTTTCCACACCATGCCTGATCCCCGATCAGGACTTAACCATAATCCATGCCATGCCTAATCCCCGATCAGGACTTAATCATAATCAATGATCATCCACCTAAACTAAAATCGATGTCAACACCAAAACAACAATCAGGGCAAAACTGCATCAACAGGATGTTCGCATACCGGCAGAAGATGAAGTAGAGATATGACCGAAGGGTGTTGCCCCGAGCATTTCAAGTGGGCGACCTTGTATGGAAAAGAGTCAAACCTGTGGGGGACGTGAACAAGCAGGAGCCGCAGTGGGGAGGACCCTTCAAGATTGTGCAAAAACTCTCTTCAGGAGCGTATTACTTAGAGAATGAGAAGGGGAAAAGGCTGGATCGACCCTGGAGTGCGATTCACCTTCAGCCTTATCGAGCTGCTGAGTGACAAGTGATGGTGTAAATGTAAAAGGACGACTAACAAGTGAAAGCGCATGGCCCCAACCCCGCTCGCCGATGCATCAGATTCTCGAGCTAAATTTCCCGCAGCTCGGCTGCTCAGTAAGATGTGTGGCGTCCCACACTCCCTGAGTCCTGCCCGACTGTGTGCGCTATTATCCCACGGCTCAGCCTGCCTGACCGTGTGTGCTTTCCTATAGCTCGGCTGCTTAGTAAGACGCGTGGCGTCCCACACTCCCTGAGTCCTGCCCGACTGTGTGCGCCATTATCTCGCGGCTCAGCCTGCCTGACCGTGTGTGCTTTCCCACAGCTCGGCTGCTCAGTAAGATGTGTGGCGTCCCACGCTCCCTGAGTCCTGCCCGACTGTGTGCGCTATTATCCCGCGGCTCAGCCTGCCTGACCGTGTGTGCTTTCCCGCAGCTCGGCTGCTCAGTGAGATGCGTGGCGTCCCACGCTCCCTGAGTCCTGCCCGACTGTGTGCGCTATTATCCCGCGGCTCAGCCTGCCTGACCGTGTGTGCTTTCCCGCAGCTCGGCTGCTCAGTAAGATGCGTGGCATCCCACGCTCCATGAGTCCTGCCCGACTGTGTGTGCTATTATCCCGCGGCTCAGCCTGCCTGACCGTGTGTGCTTTCCCGTAGCTCGGCTGTTGGGACCGGGTGCATGTTGACATGGATACGAGTTCGTAATTAAAAAAAAAATAATTACGTGCAGCGGAAGAATTAGCATAAATAATTTCTCAAATTATTTTAACCACATATCTAGCATGCAACCTTATGGTGTGTGGACATGATCATAAATTAAAATTTTACAGAAAGTAAACTAATTTACTCAATACCTCGCGTAACTCGAAGTAAGGGACGAGATCCAACCGTAGCGTCCCTTGGAAGCTCCGCCTCTATTCGCGTCCACGCCGAGTTCTCTTCGGACTTCGCAAAGCCACGAGTTTTGTGCCGACGAGAACTACTAGATTCTCCAAAGGCACAACTAGAATATCAAGAGAGAGAGATGGAAACTAACCACCAAGTAACGGAATCAAGATTCCGGGGAAAGGAATGAGGGAGTCGCGACCCGCTTCTTCTTCTTCTTTGGCACCTTCTTGGTGGAGGAGGCTCACGGCAACTCTAGGCGGTGCGCCGGCCCTAGGGGAGGAGAGAGGGTGCCGGCCCTAGAGAGAGAAAGGGGCGCCGACCCTAGAGAGAGAGGGAGAGAATAAGAGAGAGAGAGAGAGAGCTTGCTACTTTATCTCTTGATTGAAATTCAAGCCTTGCCTTGGTTCCTTTATATAGTAGCCTCTCCATCGCCAAGTCTCTCTTTTAACGGAATAAATTTTCATAAGAAATTTATCCTATAAATTTTCTTATGAATTATTCCGTTATGCCAAGTTTTATTATAACTAACTTTATAATAAAACAAACACATCTCCCCTTTTATTATAGAATAAATTTTCACAAAATTTATTATATAAATTTTTCTTATCATGGAAAAATCAATTCATAATTGATTTTATAAAATAAAATAAACCAATCCATGGTTCATTTTAATTTCCATACAAAGAATAAATTTATTATATAAATTTTTCTCATCATGGAAAAATCAATTCATAATTGATTTTTATAAAATAAAATAAACCAATCCATGGTTCATTTTAATTTCCATAAAAAGAATAAATTTATTATATAAATTTTTCTTATCATGGAAAAATCAATTCATAATTGATTTTATAAAATAAAATAAACCAATCCAAGGTTTATTTTAATTTCCATGAAAATAAATCTCTTTATATAAATTTTTTTATATAAATTTCTTTATATAAATTTTTTTATATAAATTTATTTATCCATAATTTTATAAAACAAATCGCGCTTGATTTATTTTATAATTTAAACCAAATAAATTGGTTTCTCTCCTTGTGGTGGCCGTCCAAAGCAAAGAGGGTGGGGACCCTCTTTGGCCGGCCAAACCAAGCCGCCTCCTCGCGAATTAAACTCATTTAATTCGCCCAATAAGCCTTCAAAAGACTTAGCCATTTTAAGCTTCCGATGCGCCTCTGATAAATTCAGATTCGACTTATTTCTCTTGATCGGAAAATCCAATTTTTAACTCGTTTTAAATCCCTCGGATTACTCGTAGTGCGTGTGACTAAATAGGCTTTCGATTTATGTTGGCCGTCTATAATTCATCAATTATAGAACAATCATGAGTGGCACCTAGTAGTACATCATGATCCCCAATTAATCGAAATATCAACGGTTGACCTCAGAAATTATTCTGAAACCCTTCAGCAGCTCTAATGAATCGTGCCTCATTCCCTTCACCATCTTATACCCACTTGGTTCAGGACACGGTCTATGTGTGTCAGTCCCCACTAGGCTGACTACGTCACACCTAGCCCAAGTAATGTCTTTCTCGTCCAACGGATTCTAATTACTCTCATGTTTCTGAGAGATTCATACTCGGAACATGTGATGCTCTGGCTAGAGACTTCGAGTAACAATCCGACGATAGGCCTTGGGTATACGTCTCCTCGCAAGGAGTGGTGAATCCTTTGTAGGCTGTTCAAACATCTTCGGGCATTTCGGCTTATACCCAATCATCCTGGGTCCACACCTCCTTGGAGATGCTTGCTTAAGATGTCAAAGTATAAGTCTTCATGACCAAGATGACTTGAACACTGCAAGTCAAAGGAACATCGCACTTAAGCTGCAGTAAGAACTTCATTGACATATCTATATGTAGATTACCATATGAAGTTTTACAGCTAGTCACTCCAATAAACTAGTTCCCTAGCATTCATGTTTATCTCCGGACATCCCAATGTCACCAGCCAGTGAGAATCAGCTGATTAGAGAATAACCCATGCTAGTCTCAACAGAATTGATAGTGTCCGTATTTATCAATTCATCGACTAGGGACAATTTCAATACTTCACAATTGCACATGTAGAGATAATCACTAGTTGTGAATTCATCACAAATTCTCTCATGCTGTGAATTGTATTGTGGGCATTCAGTAAATGAGTTTAAGATCCCAATCAAATACATAGACATGTATACTCAAATAGTGAATATTCATTTATTAAAATAAATGTTTACAATCATAAGGCGATTGTCTTAGGACATTTCTCTCATATTACTAACATCGGCTGCTCAGTAAGATGCGTGGCGTCCCACGCTCCCTGAGTCCGGCCCGACTGTATGCGCTATTATCCCGCGGCTCAGCCTACCTGACCGTGTGTGCTTTCCCGCAGCTCGGCTGCTCAGTAAGATGTGTGGCATCCCACGCTCCCTGAGTCCTGCCCGACTGTGTGCGCTATTATCCCGCGGTTCAGCCTGCCTGACCGTGTGTGCTTTCCCGCAGCTCGGCTGCTCAATAAGATGCGTGGCGTCCCACGCTCCCTGAGTCCTGCCCGACTGTGTGCGTTATTTTCCCGCGGCTCAGCCTGCCTGACTGTGTGTGCTTTCCCGCAGCTCGGCTGCTCAGTAAGATGCGTGGCGTCCCACGCTCCCTAAGTCCTATCCGACTGTGTGCGCTATTATCCCGCGGCTCAGCCTGTCTGACCGTGTGTGCTTTCCCGCAGCTCGGCTGCTCAGTAAGATGCATGGCGTCCCACGCTCCCTGAGTCTTGCCCGACTGTGTGCGCTATTATCCCGCGACTCAGCCTGCCTGACCGTATGTGCTTTCCCGCAGCTCGGCTGCTCAGTAAGATGCGTGGCATCCCACGCTCCCTGAGTCCTACCCGACTGTGTGCGCTATTATCCCGCGGCTCAACCTGCCTGACCGTGTGTGCTTTCCCGCAGCTCGGCTGCTCAGTAAGATGCGTGGCGTCCCACGCTCCCTGAGTCCTGCCCGACTGTGTGCGTTATTATCCCACAGCTCAGCCTGCCTGACCGTGTGTGCTTTCCCGCAGCTCGACTGCTCAGTAAGATGCATGGCGTCCCACGCTCCCTGAGTCCTGCCCGACTGTGTGCGCTATTATCCCGCAACTCGGCTGCTCAGTAAGATGCGTGGCGTCCCACACTCCCTGAGACCTGCCCGACTGTGTGCGCTATTATCCCGCGGCTCAGCCTACCTGACCGTGTGTGCTTTCCCGCAGCTCGGCTGCTCAGTAAGATGCCTGGCGTCCCACGCTCCCTGAGTACTGCCCGACTGTGTGCGCTATTATCCCGTGGCTCAGCCTGCCTAACCGTGTCTGCTTTCCCGCAGCTCGGCTGCTCAGTAAGATGCGTGGTGTCCCACGCTCCCTGAGTCCTGTCCGACTGTGTGCACTATTATCCCGCGGCTCAGCCTGCTTGACCGCGTGCGCTATTATCCCGCGGCTCAGCCTGCCTGACCGTGTGTGCTTTCCCGCAGCTCGGCTGCTCAGTAAGATGCGTGGCGTCCCATGCTACCTGAGTCCTGCCCGACCGTGTGCGCTATTATCCCGCGGCTTAGCCTGCCTGACCGTGTGTGCTATTATCCCGCAGCTCGGCCCGTCCGACTGTGTGTGCCATATTTCCCGCAGCTCGGCTGCTCAGTAAGATGCGTGGCGTCCCACGCTCCCTGAGTCCTGTCCGACTGTGTGCGCTATTATCCCGCGGCTCAGCCTGCTTGACCGTGTGCGCTATTATCCCGCAGCTCGGCCCGTCCGACTGTGTGTGCCATATTTCCCGCAGCTCGACTGCTCAGTAGGACGCATGGCGTCCCACGCTCCCTGAGTTCTGCCCAACCGTGTGTGCAAACTCTCGCATCGCCAGCGAGTTATAAGCACGCCAGCTTCCACGCCCCATTTAGCTCTGTGGCTCTGATTATACGCGTGACGGCTCACGCTCCTAAGAGTTGGCATAAGTTAGTGGTCGCACTCCCATCTTTTGGCGAGTCATGCTACTGCGCCGGCTCGGCCCTGGACCCGGTGCAGGGCAACCCAGGTTTCCCTCTTATTAACCCGCCAAGGGGGCAAAATTCTGGAAGTACGAAGACAAGAAACACTCTGTAAACATCCCCCCCCCGGCTCGGGTGTGGCATAGGGCAAGCGTAATCGTAAGACGCGAGGCCTGACGAGGTCGCTCCAAATCTGCGGCCCGGCCATGACGCTGCAAATGGCCCCGGATAATGGTTATGTCCCTCAATTGACACTTAGGTGTTCTCCTTGCCTCGAACCGCGTCTCGCATTACGCTCGAAAGTACTCCGTCCCGACATGGGGGCACGACATCTCCTGGTTAGGGCAACCCTCACAGAGGGAAAACCTGACGCCCGCGACGATCATAAACACCAGGAGCGGGTGAGACTTAGGCAAGAGAAGCCTTCGTGCCCGTTAGTAACGTCGCTCAAGTTACTGACTCACAAACATCACACGTATACGAAAAAGTAGCATTTTATTACCTAGGGCAATTACAAAGTAGAGGCTTAGTCTCTCTCTGGATATTCAGAACAAAATCGCTCGGGTCCCAGTCATACCCAACCCTATCTCACGGTGCTCGGCCAGTCTTCTTCGAGGCCCGACCTTGGAGCAGGGAGTCAGTGTAGTCTTTGAGATGCCGAAGTCGCCGCTGGACGACCTTCAGCACGGACGTTTGAACCTCATACTTCCACTTCAGCTCGCTGAGCTCCGCGGCACTAGCAGCCCGCTCCGCCTCTTTGGCCCTCAGATCGGCCCGCAAGATAGAGATGAGGTGTTGAGCTTCGAAAGGTTGCGCTCCGAGCGCAGACCACTCCCCCGAAAACCAATCTGACGGTGACGTCTGTTAACAAAAGAAGGCAGAAGTCAGAAACAAAGAAAAGAGGAATGAGAACAACACCTTTCATAAGCTGAAGTTTCCCAGGGCAGGCCTATGGGCTTTCGCCCGAGCAGGGTTTCCGGACTCTCGGCTGGGCGAAGTTTGCAGACTTCCTGCCCTGACCATCACTTGAACCCGAGACACTAGCTAGTGTCCAAGGGATGGCAGCAGGCGGAGAGACCGGTCCAAGAGAGCCGGCGGTAGCGTCCTCGCCCGCAAAGGCCCGAGGGTTGAAAAGGAGCAAGGAGCATGTAAACGGCAAGCCGCCCCAGCCTGGCTTTTGCTTTGATAGGGGGCATATGATAATACCCCCTCCAACATTCGTCGAGCCAGTAAGGCCAGGCGGTCGGCATATGGAAACGCAACGAGTTGAATGACGAGGGACAGTATGAACACTTCCCTTCGGTGCCCCCGTGAGCACGAGCGCCAAAATCCTACTCAACCGAGCTGAAGAGAGCACCCGAGAGGAATTTCTTGAGGGTGAAAGGGAGGAGTGCTGGAGGCGCTGGAGAAAGCGAAGGGGCAAGCTTGGGAGGTGCTAGAGAAGGCGATACCTCGGAGCCGAGCAGCAGAAAAGTGTGCCCCAGAAGGGAGGTCACACGGGAAGACGAGGGCACCGCGGCAGCAGCTTTTGCATAAGCTGGTGTCCAGGCGCGCCCCGCTCGACGGGAAGGGGCGCGAGTGCTATGTGGAGATGAAAAAATAGTCGGGCAAGGCGCATGGCGATCAAACCCCAAGGGTAAGGCATCCGCATCAGGGATTCTTGCACGGGAAGATGGGCATGCCTTCATCGGTTCCTTCCCCTTAAGAGTGCCTCTATAAGGGGAAGCGACCATTATCGGAAGGAACAGCTCAAGGAGCTCTCGATCTACCTCTTCCGAAGAAGAGTGGTACGAATCATCTGAAGAGGTGAAGGGTTTCATCGAGGAGAAGGGTTCTTCGTCGGAGTTGGTAGACATCACGGACTAGCGAGGGTAGTGGTCTCACTGATATGATGAGTTGAAGGAGGGGCTGGTAAACACGGCTTATATAGAAGATAGCGGGTCGTCATGACCGTCCGCGCAGACCTTGGTAAGCCGAATGATCGAACGGTCAGACGCACGAGGAGAAAGCGTGGAGAAGTGGTAGAGCCTGAATAAATGAGCAGGGGCTGCCCGGTGCCCGAGGCGCCTGTGACTAGTGATGGACGTTTCGCCGGCCGATGCGCCATGTCGCTCAAGCCTTGTTCCATCACTCATTAAGATAGGTGTCAGAGATTGAGATACGAATCGTACCGATGGGACGGATGCACAGGGGTCCTCATAAATAGGCAAACTCCCTCCAATCCCTAGGCTTTGGGCCGGGCCGGTCGCGTAGCGACCCTCGTCTCCCGACCTTCGCCCCAACTGAGCGAGCAAACCCTCGTAAGCGTGCCCGACCCCGCTAGTTTAGCGAACTACATGGTGACAGGAGGCGTCCTGCTCAGAACACCCCACTCGATAGCCCTGAGGATCGATAACGGTTTTACAATAGGAGTCGGTCGTAAGTGCTCTAAGAAGGAATGAAGAGGTTCTAGTCAGCAGGATGTACAGATTACATCACTCCGAACCCGTAACCCTCGCTGGTACATCAAAAAAGAAAGGCGAAAGAGAGGCGAGAGAGGCAAACGGCTTGATCCTCACTTGAAGGGCGCGTCGGTCACACTGGGCAAGCCCTCACACATATCCTCGAGGCTTGCTGCCGTGGGGGGCATATCAGGAGACAGATACTCGCCCAATTTGAATCGACGGAGTATGTTCAGCCCTTGCAGCTCCATGACATCCACAAACCGTTTGGCGATTTCGGCCTTGTGGGCCGGGTCATTGATGCACGCAAGCCTATGCTCCTCTCGTCGGGACTCTTCGATTTCCTTATAAGATCGGAGCGCCATCAGCTCCGATCTAGCCGTTTCCCACTCTGACTGTTCAATTGCCCTACGGGCTTGAAGCTTGGTCAACTCCGACTTGGCTGATTCCCACTCGGATTTCTCCTCCCGAAGTTGCTCCAGCTCTTGATCTTTTGAAGAGAGCTCCTTAGACAGCTCTGTCATCCTTTGAGACTGGGCTAGAGATTCGGCCTCCCGGGTCTCCAGTCGGGCCTGAAGAGAGTCGAGGGCAACTGACGCCCTCTGAAGATCAGACTTCGCCTGGGCTGATTCGGCTTGGGATTCTGCTTACAAAGCACGTGCTTTCCGCTCCGCATGCTTCAGGGTGGAGAGCCTGATGTTTGCCTGAGAGGTGGTTTGCTGCGCCGTCTCAATCTGGCCGCGCGCTACCTTGAGTTGTTCCCTGGAGTGGGCCAGTTGATCCTGCAAAGCCCGAACTTCCTCTCGTAGGTGGTTCCGCGTGGGCTCGTCAGCGATTAGTTGTGAATGTGCCAGCTGAGTGCGCAAGCGATTCACCTCCCTTTCGGCCTTAGCCCGGGCTGAGCTCTGGGCTAGGAGCAACATAGAGACACCGTGGCAGTCTCCTGCGAACTGCGGAAGAAAGCGATGTTCTGATGGGTTAGAAGTAAAAGGCGCAATATCAGACCTGAGTCGTCTGTATATACCTGCGTGGCCTTAAGGAAGAAGGCGTCGGCTTTGTCACGAGAGCCCTGAAAGTAGGACTCCTCAAACCCTTGGGCGTAACGATCGGCTACTGACCCATAGAGGCGTAGATCTTGGTGAGGTTCGGGTAGCTCACCTGGGGGCATCTTGAGATAGCGGTCTGCCTGAGAGGGTACCAAGAGATGCATCATGGGGTCCTCAGACGGACCCTCGGCGGAGGGGGTTCCTGGGTGGGTAGACACCAAGGCGTCAGAAATGGGGGTAGTGGCAGAAAGGGCAACGGGCGATGTGGGGACAGAAAGATCAGCTGAAGAGTGGGGGTTAGGGGAAATGGCGAAGGTAGTCGTTGGTGGGCAAGCTGGGGAGTCTGCCACAGAGGCGACAACCGGGGGAGCAACCGCGGGAGCCATGTATGGAACGATGGCCCAAGAAGCAGAGCAGACATCTGGCTTGAAAGCCACTCCTTTCTTCCTCTTCTTCTTCTTCTTCTCCGAGGAAGCAGGGCGGACTGCTGGCTCGGGGGCCGCTCTCCTCTTCCTTTTCTCCAGATGTTTACTGGAGGAAGGGCGGGACGAGTCCCCTGTGGGGGAGGATGCTCGTCGGCGTGGGGCAGGAAGGCGCAGTTGAGCAGATGTGGGCGGAGGTGTCTCCAAGGCAGAGGGAACCGACCCCTGTACAGTCGGGGTCGGGTTGATTGGGGCGACCTCTGCCGTAGAGCCTCCTCTGGCGGCCAATGCGGAGGCAATTCGAATCTGTAGCTTGGCCCTCTCTATCCTGAATCCTCCCTTCAGGGCCGTAGATCGTAGCAAGGAAACTGTGGAAACAAAACAGGTTCATGCATGACTAAGAGGTATACTTGGCAGACACAGGGGCACTCACCAGCATGGGGTAGAGGAGGGGCGGGGCTCGGGCTATGACCGAATGTGGAAAGAATCCCCTCCTTTAGCAAGAGCCCGCCGTGGAAGTGCCTATCTTCCAGCTCAGCGACGACCTCCAAATAGGCGGCGGAAGTACGATAGTGTCGGGGGAGAGGTTCAGAAACGGGAAGCCCCTCGACCCAGGCAGTAGGCCAGCTCGGGTCGGCAATCGGCCCAACAAAAAAGTATCGCTCCTTCCAGCCCTTATGGGAAGAAGGTAGGTTCAAGAGGAAGGAGGTTTTGGCTCGGGCCTGGAAAAAGAAGTCACCCACTTCTTGCTGTTTGGGGTAAAAGAAGTAGTGAAAGTTCTCTGGTATCAGGGGAATCTTGAGAAGCGAGAAGACGATGGTGGAGCCACATATCAGACGTATGGAGTTGGGGGCTAGCTGAGACAGGGGGAGCTGGAAGTATTCACAGACGGCGGCAATAAAAGGTTGGAGGGGGAAGCGGAGGCCCGCTTGGAGGTGGTCCCGAGATAGGGTAATGTAGCCCAAGGGAGCGGAGTTGGGACGCTCGTGCGATTTAGGAAGAAGCGGGCGGAGGTCGATAGGGATCAGGAAGTCCGATTGTATTTGGAGTAGGTCATGAGTAGTAAGGGTGGTGATCAGGGTGGAGTACCAGGGTTGAGGCGAAGAGGGAGATGATGAAGAATATGCCATCGGAGAAGGAGGAGGCGAGAAGCTAATCGGCGAAAGGAGGTTGCCAAGGAAGAGTGAGGGCGAAGCAACCGGCGTAACCCTAATGATACTCAAAGCGGCGGGGGACAAGGGGCGATTTCGAATGCGCGACGAAGAGCGAGCAGGCGAGGTGTCTCGCTTTATGGGAATAGGCGAGGTACGCCAGTCGTTTGATGAGCGATTGGAAGAAGCGCGTGATCCCACCGAAGCTGTCGGATCAGGCCTGGGCAATACTTGAAGCAATGGGGTGCGCGTGCGTTAGAAATACCGCAATAAAGGACGACCTGCCCTTCCGATGGTTGCGCCAAGCTCGGACCAGACTTGAGGTCCAGTCAGTCGGACTGCGTACCTCCTTCGACTAGACTTAAGGGGGATGCTTATGATCCCGGGTCAGCTTGCATGTAGCCTGGCCCGGCAGCCTGGCGCCCAGTCAGGAGGAAAGTGGCTAGTGATCTAGATGATCCCGCTAGAGAAGAGGTGCGCGGGCCCAGGCCCCCTGGGTTTTCATGTCAAGGCCCATACAGGCCTATAATAGCTGTCTCCTGAGTCGGATGGCTTTGGGGCTTATCCAAGATCGACCCCCCCCAGGCTGCACGTGACGGCCCACACTACGGGGATAAGCCCGAGCCACAGAAGATGTTACTCAGTGCCCTAGTCGGCACCCTCATAGGCGCTCAGCCGGCCTCGTTACTCAGTGCCCCAGTCGGCACCCTCATAGGCCCTCAGCCGACCTCGTTACTCAATGCCCCCAGTCGGCACAACCACTCCCTGACACCGGGCTACCAGAAGTTGTACGGGGTCGACGTAGGACCTTAGTCTCCCTGACCACCAGCGGCGGGTATCTCACCGCTGTATTGATATGCCTGCCATAGCTTGTCCCCCGTACCTCGACCACATGCCCTGATGTCAGAGCGAGAGGCGTCTAACGGCGCCAACTCTTAAGTTGACAGGGCCTCTTTCCTCAACACCGCATGAGTCACTTTACCCTGCCACTCCTGCCACCTCTGGACATGCCCTGCCTTGTCCTCGCTACGCGGCAGTAAGTGGCAGATGGGGCAGAACCTGTCAGCTTCCCCGACTACTTATGCCCTTCACTCCGCATTTCCCAGGTACGCGCAATAGTGCAATTCTCATACTGTTCTATTGCCTTCCATCGCCACCGTCGTGTACTGACTTGACCGTCGGAGTGCCTGGCCGGGGACTTTTCCCGGCGGGTTCTAACGGTCTCTGCTTTGCAGGTTGGGAGCGACTCCGCTCGTCACGCCACTTCAGCGACCTCGTCCTTCTCGGAGATTCATCCAGCGACGAAGGCCTCCAACTCACTTCGCGACAGGATCAGATAAATTATGTTGTTATCATCAACCGTGTAGGATAATAACAAGTAATATATATTCCTCCGGCCTAGCACAGCAATAAGGTGTTACCAGGATACTGAGATTGTAATTTTCTCCGAATTTAGAAGATTCGATGTCAGACTCGAATAAAGAAGGATACGAAGGGATTATTAATATTCGATATTCTACTTAAATATTTGATTAAATAAAAAAATTATATATATTATTATTATTTTTTAAAATTCACTGATAATTTATGTTGATATTAGGAATAAATTATAGATATGTAATCTATTTTTAAAAATATATATATATATATTTTTAAATATGATATTAATTTAAATATATTTTTATTAAATGATATAGTTAAATTGAAAACAAAATATTAATATATTAAATATCCGATTTTTTAATAAATATATTAGAATAAATATTGGATAAAAATGAATACAGTAATATAAAATCCAATTTAAACTTAACTCTTTATCATCCCTACTAGGATCGCAGTATGATTTTCTACTAGAGCATTAGCCAACATTAATCGATCAAATCATAAATAAATACATAAATGTGGAAACGAAATAAAATGTATTTGCCGTCTGATCCATTTGTGAGAGTTATATTTTAAAAATATTCACCCAACACAGATCAATTAAATTCCAAATGTTTTAATTTTTTTAAAGAAATAACATATTCAATGATAAATATTTATTTATTTTTTGAATAAAATAACAAAATTTCATCTTCTTCTAAAGTTTTTTATGAATCAATTTAATTTTTTATTCATTGGCAGACACACACGTACAATTATATAAATTTCCTTCAATTTGAAGGATGTTTTTCATTCCAAGCTCAGGCAACTCTAACCAGTTCACACTCAAGCTGAGGGTTCATTTGCCTGTTCTAGATCATGCAAATATAATATTCAACAGATAATAAATTCTCGTGAATCGTGATAAAATAAAAACCACACCAAACTGTATAGATTGTAAAATTTCCCTTGAAAGATGAGCCTACAATAATCAAACAAAAACAAACCCTCAGATTTCAAGCATCCATTCTCAAATCCAACCCTCAAATTTCATAGCTAAGCAAAAGGCAAACCTGCCTCAATAGCTGTTACTAGTCGAAACTACAGAATTACGATTCAGTTTGCTCCCTCAGTCGACGGATGGTGCTCCTCACGGTCACAGCACTGGCCGTGCTGTAAACATAACGAGGAGTTCAAAGTTAGAGAAGGGCAAAAGAGGATGAGTCAACAAGCTTAACATGGAAAGCCTCACCAATACTTACTTTAAAGTATAAGCACCACCAGCCTTGACCTTCCCACAATCTTTGCAACCCCAAATTCCAACCGCTTTTCTTTTCACAGCAAACTGTGAGAGCAGGCGTGTCAAGCATAGTAAGAGAGAAACTGAAATGCCAGATATGCAATACAATGAAATGATCAATATAGAGCCTCCGGCCACATTATGCAAAAAGTTAATCGAATTGTTTCTAAAAGGTGTAACTCACTTTGTCAATAAGTGATTTTTTTTCTTCTAATTATCCATACTGTTAAATGTGGTTGTGCCATGTATGTGCCACATCCACATCATCTTTTCACAGGTAAAACATTGAAGGGCATTTTGACAATTTTAAAGCTGTGGATAGCATTTTGAGATGTAGGATACACTCCAGAGGGAGAAGTGAAGTTTTCCCTTAATTATCCATCACAGAAACATGAGGTACTCAATATATTACACGAAACAAATGAGCAATAACACGCTATCTTGGAACCAAAAAGTGTGTCAAACTATCTCACAATAACAGAAGAGAACCACCTAATGTCCAATAACTTACCTTCTGTTTCCTAAGATTGAAAGACCTGGAAAGGAAAGAAATATTATGGGAAAAAGTAATGATCATGCAATTCCCACATTTAATGTTGCAGGGAAAGAAATACTCTTTCCCATTGTTTTTTTGGAGAAAGAATGGGAAAAATTATTTTTAATAATTTTTTGAGAAGAAAAATAATAAATAAATATTTTAAATAAAAAAATTGACTGTAGTTTGTTTTGGAGACTTTCCACCTAAGCTCTTAATAAGCATATAAATAAGAGTCAGTATACAAATAATTAGGTGTAAACAATTGTAGATCATAACCTATGCAATCATTTCCAATTTAATTTGTGTATCGACTACATGTTTACCAAGATATTGTACCTTTCCACAGAACTCACAGAAATACTTTGCATGCTGTGAAACTTCCATCTTCTTGATTTGTTTACGCAAACTAGCACCATATCTGGTACCTGAAAAAGAGCATAATGAGAATTAGGACGAGGTGCACAGATGACCAGTCTCTTTAGCAGAGGAAAAAAAACAAGATGATATTCAAAGTGTAATGTACCATATTTGCCAACAATTCCAGCCTTCTTCGTTCGCTTAGTCTACATTCAGTTTGAAAAAAGAAGTTACTAGATGACTATAAGGAGATAGAACTAAACCAACTCTCAAGATATAGCCCTTTCAAACAATGGAGAAATTCATACTAGAAATTTTGAAACATTCACAATTATAAATATTGAAAACTGTCACTGGAGGAGTAAAGTAGAAAACACATAAGGGTTGATGATTGTTAACTAAAAATGTGGCAAAGCACTAATTTTATTGCATTAGATCTAATATCACATTATTCAGACTTAATTTATGTTAGAGATCGTCTAGCAATTGGATGTAGCTGTCTTCCACGTTACCAACAATTTCGATGTTTTACTGAATATCCATTCACCAGAGGTTTGTGAAATTTGGATCGAGTTTTCATTTTTTACAGAATACACAATAAAAAGCTTTCCTCTTACTGTACACATTTCTTCACACCAGCTTTCTCTACTCCATATTGAAACAACCAATATAATTTGAACTGCTACTGTCACGAGCATTTTAGCACACCACCACTGCCGAGGCAGACAGAACAAGAGATCCGCGGCAGAGAAAACTTCTCAAATACATCAAACAATACCACCAAAACTACATTTTCAATCAATCACCTCCATCCTACTCCAAAATCAAATTTTACCCAACGGAGTTATCTCATGGTAATAAATCAAAAGTCTTGAACCCCCAAAAAACAAACTTCTAACGAAAGTACCAATCTTACACACACAAACTAAAGTCATAAGCACCTCACAAAGGGACAAAATAACAAACAAGCGATAGGCAGATACGTGAAGAAAACGAAAGGATCGAGGCACCGAGAAATGTAAGAAGGTAGAAGTGATCAAAAGGCTTACCATTTTTCGCAGAGGCGAGAGGGTTGATCTTACAAAAACCCTAACGAACAAGACAGGACGCCGACTCCCACCGCCGCTGCGCTTTATATACCAAAAACGAAAAACCCTAATCTTAATTGCCATGCCAATGGGCCATTAATGGGCTTAGTGACCACGGTAGCAGAATTATGTCAGTTCAATTGTTGAAAAGATACGAGAAATCAATGGGGGAAAATTATATTTGGTTTATGTCTTTTTTTTTTGTTTTCTAGAAAATCAGGGTTCGATTTGGGTAATTTTTTTATTTTTAGAAAATTATATTTTTTTCATTTCTTAAAAAATAACTTTTAAATATTCTTTAATTTTATAAATTATACTTTTTTTTAGAAAATAGAGATAGAAAATGTAAATTAAACTTCATTTTTCAAAAAAACATATTTTATCATAAAATAAAAAAAATCAAACACAGTACTATTTTCTCTCTTTTTTTGAAAAATAACTTTTAAATATTTTTTACTTTTCAAAAAATTGTTATCTTTTTTAGAAAATAAATATGGAAATAAAAATCAAATAATATTTTTTAGAAAATCATAATTTAAAAAATAAAAACAAAAATCAGACAAATCAAATACAACTTAATTTTTATTTTTTATTTTTTATTTTTATTTTTAAATCAAGATTTATAAAATACTAAATAATTTATTTAGTACTAAGGCTACGTTTGGTAAGAGGTAATCCATCCTGTGATGTAATTAAGATTACATTACAAGTTGGATTTCTTTGTTTGGAATAATTTTAAAATTGTAATGTAATAGAATCTCGATAAGAAAAGTGGTTCAAGATTTGTAATCTCAATTACAAAACTAAAACGATGTAATCCGATTACATTTCCTACCCTCTATTCCCAAAACCTATTGGCAGAACCCTCCGCGGCCATGGCCTCGCCGCCTGGTCGCCGACGGTCGCCGGGCGGTCGCCGGCGGTCGTCGGTCGCCGACCGACCGACGACGGTCGTGGTCGTCGGTCATCGTTGTTGATCGTCAGCCGCCAATCTTTGATTACATTACAGGATGGCTGACCCCTCACCAAACGCAGTCTATGGTTATCAAAGATTACATATAACTCATTGCCAAATATAGTAATATAATTTTGATTACATTACATTATAAACTTGATTATATTACAGACTCGATTATATTAGCCCGTACCAAACGCAGCCTAAGTCCATATGTAACTTCTCTTGTGTCATTAGAATAGTAAAGTAAACAATAACTCCAGCTGATATCAATCTGATTAGTCAAAATAAATTTTTATAAATAAAAAAGATTATTTTAATAAAAAATAAATAAGAAAAAATATAATTTCATATGAGAAAAAAAGTTAAAATATAATTGAATTTAGACATCTTTAATGATCCTAACCATTTTTAAAAAACCATAATCGATTTTTATAAATTAAAAAAATTAATTTAATATGAAAATAAATAGAAACAGATATAATTTAATATGAAATAAATAAGAAAGAATTTTATTTAATATGAAAACAAATAGAAAATGATATAAGTGGGTTTAGGGAGTGTTTGGGAGAGCTTCTGCTAGCTGCTTTTTAGATTCTAGCTACATAGAAGCACTTTTGAGTGTTTGTGAATACCAGATTCTGTTTTAACTTCTATAACTTTTAGCCAAAAGCTGGAAGCAAGAATTTGATGCTTTTTTCTGCTTCTGCTTTTTTGTTTATGGTCTAGAATTAAAAGTAGACATTTATACCCTTAATAATTTATCATTTTGCATAATTGTCATCATAGTTTTAAATAAAATTTTATATTTTCATATAATTTATATATTCATAATTTTTTTATAAATTTATATAAATTTGCCATTTTTTATATTTTTATTTTTATTAATTATATATTTTTTTATTTTTATTAATTATATTTATATAATTAAAAATAATATTTTATATAGTTTAAGGATATTGTTGTCATTTAACTAAAAATTAATAATGATGATTTAAAAATGATGTTTTAAAAATTAAAATATAGTTTAAGGATATTGTTTGGGATATCTTTAATAATGATGATTTAAAAATTAAAAAAAATTAAAATCCTTTAAGAAAAATATGGCTGGCTAAATTCTAACCATTTAGTACTGTCCTAAAATAAAATGGATGATTTCGCTCAAATGTCATTCATCTCGGTCTCATAGCGAAATAAAAAAAAAAATCACAACTAATATCTTTAATAGGAAGACATTTAATTCATAAAAGAAGAAATTCCAAAAAATACCTAAGAAAATAATTTTATCATCCGAATACAACAATTATACTAAGGTCATTTATCATTATAAAAAAATTAAATCACATAATATCAAATTTGAGTTTCAATCTCCTGAAAAGTTTACACCAACTGTCAAAATACATTAAAAAATACTCATGATAAATAATCCAGAAGTCCAACATCTCATAATTATATGTCCAATTTGAAATGTGCTGGATAATAATTTGACATTTTTCACTGTATCTTAACCCTAGAGACCGTTATCTACCATCGTATTCTAAAAAAATAAAAAATGAAATCAATTACCTTAAACTCTCATGATAATTTGAAAGAGAATAAATTAAAAAATTGAAATTAATTATTATATAAAATTAATAATTTTTTAAACTTCATCAGAATTCAATCATTATAAAATTTTATAAATTTTAAACTGAAAACTCAGCTATAGATAGGGATGATAATTTTTTCCGAATTTGACTGTGAATATGATATCCGATTCAAATAGAGAAAGATATAAAGAGACTCGATATTTGATATTTGACCCGAATATCTGATTATATATATATATATATGTATATATATATTTAAAAAATTTCAAAACTACTAACTATTTGGGTTTATATTAGGAATAAGTTATATAGATATTTAATCTATTTTTAAAATTATAGATATGTATTTTTTAAATATGATGTTAATTCTAATGTAAATTGTCTTTAAATCCCCATTTGAATCTTAAACTTTGCTATCAGTCCTCATGTCAGAAAAAATTTATTTCTACCTTCTGCATGCAAAGTTTTATTTGCTTCAACTCACTAATACATACTGATTTACTTAATTGCCCTAATTATTTTTAAGTACAAAATATATCCAAAATGAGGTATCATTCCATCTAAATTATATCATTAAACTAGAATCTAGTATACTTACTATTAAATTGAGTACGGTTCTTTTTCAAACTCATTCGATTGAGAATCGATTCTTTTTCAAACCTAGTTGATCGAGAATCGATCGGAGCTCCAACTGTTTAGAAATTGATCGATAATCGATTAGATGTATTTGTCATGAGAGAGCATCATCCTTATTTTTTATAGATACAAAAGTCCAAAAGTAAATATAATTTTTTCTAAATTCAATACATTTGAATTAGAATTTCTATATTTTCTATCAAATAAGTATAACTCTATTTCCATTTGATGAATTGATTAGGAGTACATATCAATCAATTGGCTTAGGATGAATCAATTAGATCGTACTTAATTTGATAGAAAATATACTAGATTCTAATTATGATGTTGAATTTAGGAGGAATTATACCTTATTTCGGACTGTTTGTATCTAAAAAAATTGAGAGTAATTAGGTAAATCTGTAGTTGAAGCAAATAAAATTTTCATGTAGGGAGTTGGAATACATTTTTTTTGATGTAGGGACTGAGGAGGAAGTTGAGTTTGCATGCAGGGAGTTTAGGATAATTTTCTCTTAATTATATTATATTCTTATTGAATGATATAATTGGATGAAAAGAAAAAAATATATTAATATATAACATATCTAATTTTTAAAAATTTAAATGGATATTCGATAATTGATAAAAACACAGAAGAATATAGAAGAATACAGAATCCGGATCCACTTTGTCATCTCTATTTCAGAGCAACTTAAGTAGTTGGTTCAACTCAAGCACTGAGACAGCGACGAGATGTTTCTTAGGGAGGAAAAGATTGACTGAACATTAAGGGAGGGAAAGAGGAGATTTAAAGGTGATGTGACTTCTCTCTCCATAAATGGAATTAAATGTTATTTTTAGCTAGAGATATCGTAAAATTTATCTAGTTCATTTACTTCCACAACACTATTTACTATTAAAGTGTTTAAAAAAGCAAAATAAATAAATAAAAGATTTTAAAAAATAGGATAAGGATCGAGTCATGTCCTCATCGTTTACTTGATCATCTTCAAATGCAACACGCTTATTTTTAAAATAAAAATAATATCATATTTAGTTTTTTATATTTAAAAAAAACAAATCTGACCCATATCATTCCTTCCTTCTCGCATACGTATGGCCCACTTGCTCATCAAGTCAACTTACCAGTCTTCACGCTTCCTATACCAATCATAGTCGAGGTACATTTCGGTTGTTTTACTGAAGTTAGCGTATTTATCTAAAGTTCCCTACATATCGCACACTAAATTGTACCCGCCTGCTGTATCCAATAGAACAGCGGTGTTATGAGATTGGGTTCGAATGTTAACTGTCACTGGGAACATTAAATCTCTTAACAGAAGCATTAGGAGTCAACCTAATTAACGGGCACATTTTCGAAGAACAATAGCTTCGCGTGACCATTTGAATCTACTCATTTGTTTACCCTGTTTTTGATTGAATGGAACGAAAGGGCCCACCTGGGGCACCAGTGAAATTTTGTTTTTTCCCTGAGTAATAAACGACGCACCCTTGGCGGCCAAATTCTTCGATAAAACCGAGCGCGTCGACTCCGCTCTCCTCCCCGACTCCGATCTCTCTTCCACGACGTTTCTTCCTCCCCTTTGAGACTTTACTCGGCCATGGCGAAGCGCGTGTTGGTCACCGGCGGCGCCGGCTACATCGGGAGCCACACCGTGCTGCAGCTTCTCCGCGAAGGGTTCTACGTCGTCGTGGTGGATAACCTCGACAACTCCTCCGAGGTCGCCGTCCAGCGAGTCGCGGAACTCGCTGGAGGTTTCGGCAAGAACCTTGCGTTTCACCGCGTAAGCGTGATGGCCTCTTGCTTTATTGTTCGCGGATTGGATATTCGATTTTTCCTCTTTTTTGTTTTTTTTCCTATGTGATTAGAGCGTTGAGAAAGGAAGTGACAATTATGTGTTGAAAAGACTTGATTTTTATGTGTGTATTGGAGGTGGGGATTTGGTTTTCGCTTTTTTTGCTACTAAAAGTCTTCGGAAAATTGAACTTTGGTGAGGGGATTTGCATGTACTTTTAGCCTTTTCTGATATGAAAGGATTTCTCGTCTGAAATTTTGGATTTTTTTCATTGCAGATTTACAACTAAGAAATTGTGTAACTGGGGTTCTTGTGCCCCCCTTGCTGTTGCGTTATTTCGCAAATTAGGCAGGGCAACATCTTTTTTAAGTCGCTCATGCCTCTTTTTTGATAAACAAATAAATTGGTGAACGTGATGTTGAATTTCCTGACTAACTTAAGTAGAATTAGACTATTTGGGAAAAAACCAATAGTGAATCATAATTTCATGGCAATGAATTTATGGCTTACTATCCTCGAGTTATATTGTATGCAGCGTGCTTATGTATTCTTTTTGGTTTGAATGGCGACTTTCATAACTCCGTAGTTGCTGATGCATGTTTTGGTGCTAGTTTTAGGTGGAAGAGGATTATGTTTTCTATCCTCTTCCATTGTGTTTGTATCCAAACGTCAATTGAGCTTATAATCATTGATGGAACTATCCATGGAAAAACTAGTACCATCTCCGATTTAATTGTTGATTCATTCCACTTGTTCCTGTATGTTTGCTGTAGTCAACTAATGTTTATTTAAATTCCTATTTTTGCATTGCTTGATCAAGTTTCAGAGTGAATGCAAATTGTTTTGATCTGTTTGCATGTTGTTGATTGATAAAATATGATGATATGCAGATTGATATTCAAGATAAAGAAGCATTGGAAAAAGTTTTTCACACAACAAAGTAAGTTCTTTTCCCCTCTGACGAATGTGCTTGTTCATTTGCCATCTGTTTTTCCTTCGTAAAGCTGTCTGTTTACTTGTTCTCGGAGTGACATAATAATATGCCAATTTTTAAAGAGCAATGTTGCTAAAAGGGCACACAGGCTCTTACAATTTCCAAAGGTGAGCATCTCTTCACTAATAACTTCATAGATCCCCCTCTGCAAATTTCAGATTAGTTCCTTAGAGTTGTTTTTCACTATTCAATCTTCATGAACTGTCCCCCTTCTCTGGTACTTCAGTTTTTTATCTGCGTTTTCTGTTTTTTTTTTGGTTTACTAATTTCCCTTTTTTTTGTTTCTTGTATTTTTCCTCTCTTTGTTTACTAGTTTCCGTTTTTCTTTGAATTTTGTGTTCTTTTTTCTCCTCTTTTGATTTTCTGAATTCTTACTGATAATTTTATTTTCTCCCTCAGATTTATGTTGCACACTCTAAAAGATATTAGAATGTTGTGGTGGACTTGGTATAATTAATATTACTGTTTAAATACTTAAATTTCTGGGTACAAATGGGAATGTGCCTTTTGTGATTGTCATCAGTTTGACTTGTTGTCAAGTAAACAAAATTTCGAAAGTCTTTCTTTTGTAGAAAAAAGATTTTGAATGATCAGAACGAAACTTACAGATAGTATTAGTAACCTTGTAAATAGAGTACAAAGCTGTAAACAGATTCAGAAATCAGATGCATAGCATGTTCGAACTAAGATCAGCAAAGTCACAAAGAACAGAGGCATTCTTCACCATAATACACCAGACTTCAGCTGATCAGCCCCCAGCCAGTACTACAGATAGTTCTGGAGTTCAACTGACTGTCTAGATTACTAGCTCCCTAAGTTTTTGCAGAGGTTGGATGTAATCTAGCATATGCCTCCCATTTCACATGAGCTTGCAGGTATCTGATAAATCTAACCACTTATCGAATAGACTGTGTGATTTTGTAACCTGCCCATCAAAGATGCTGGCACACCTCGATGATGAAAGGAAAACAACCAGGCACGAAAAAAGGTATTCATGACCTCAAATGCATAAGGATGAACAGTGTCTAGCCACTGTATCCAGCCATCAACAGATGGCAATCCCTATCCATGGATGCAGAAAACATGCCCAAGAAACATGCCAACCTACTTTGTTCATTTAGCAGTTAAAAAATAGATGATGGCTGGATTCAACCTCATTCTCCTCCCAATAATGCTAGGCAGGTGGACACTGTTTCTCAAGATAATAACTCAAGTCTCCAAGAATGGCCAATTGATTTCCTGATATCCAGAATGCCTAGTCCTCTATACTTAGCGGGAATAGAAACAATTCACCATGAGCAAGATATTTTGATCTACTAGAGTTCTGATGACAGGCGAACCAAAGGTGTCCTTTTAATTCTAACAATTTGGTAGATTGCGCAGCTCTGAATGAGGCATACCTGGAGTGGGTAGAAAAACATGGTGGTAAGACCAATTTTTAATATTAGGGTGAGTTTCATCATTGATAAGAATGTTTTATACTAGGGAGTAGGGACCAGATCATCTGGAGACCCCAGAGAGCGATTAATCCAAATATTTCTTGGTTGAGCAATGCAAGCCAAACTGAAAGCCCAAATAATTTATGGGCAATGGCTTGTAGGGGCAGTAAGAAATGCTAGCAAGTGACTCCCTAATATTAATGGAAGGACCAGTGCATGAGGTGGAAGATGTCTACATGTTGATCCTTAATCCACTGGATACAAAAAATGCTGGAATAAGGATATGGAGATTCTGAACAGAATTCAGATTTGCTTTTGAAAAAGGAATAGATGAAAGAATCTGGAAAGTAGACTTATAACAGTCTTGGACAATTCCACTTGTCCACCCTGCCAAATGCCCATGAGCCAAGATGCAGTGGAGTGAATTTGTAAGCAGGACGAATATAAAGGGTGATAATGAGTTGCCAGTGGAGACCCCTACCACATGTAAGCCAGTTACCAATATGGCCATTAAATGTTTTTGCATGTCTTGTGAATAGTTATTTTCTGATCTAACATTTTATACCTTTGTATTCTTCCATGTCTTGGGTCATATCATGGAATCTAACATGCCAGTAGATATCTTACTGATTTTTGAATTTCCTATTAGGGACACCAACTTCATAAAATGATGCTCTCGTTTCTATCTGCAGGTTTGACGCTGTCATACATTTTGCTGGTCTAAAGGCTGTGGGAGAAAGTGTTCAGAAACCTTTGCTTTATTACAAAAATAATATCATTGGCACAATTACTCTTTTGGAAGTAATGGCTGCACATGGCTGCAAGAAGGTAGCTTTTCAATGAGATTTCTTTACAAGATTTTGCTTAGAAGACTAAGAAATTTATATAATTGAGACATGAAAAAGTTTCGGTGTTCTGTAATATTGAATTTTGTCTCCTTGGAGACGGTGGCTGCATGTTCATATTTATCTATCCAATTCTGAGATTCCTTTCCAGTTTCAGATATATAACTGATAGGTCAAATACTTCACATTGTTATCTCAAAGTAACTAAACTTTTCTATGTTATTTTAATAAGAGACTGCAGATTTAAAGGATGATATGTTTATTATAAATCTGAGGCAAATTTGTATCTTCTAGAGATCTTCACAAACCAACCAAATTTCTCTTCTTTTATTTCTTGTCAAAATTTGCGATTATTAGCCTGGTTCTTGATATGGATATTCCAGTTGTTACATTGTCTTTCTTCTCTTTTCTGATCTTACTCCATATAGCTGAAGAAAATACCATTTTAAGGCTATTCGTGCATCGTGCAACCACATTAATTTATGCAAGGGATTGCATTGAGTACACATTTTGGCTCATCAGGCAATCAGGTGACGCAGAAGGTTTCATACCTATTACAAGGACTGCTTAGGATTACACAACACAAACCAAATTGTTGGCTGGTTGAGGTCCAAGTCAATCCCAAATCATTACTAAATTTACCAAACTATTTTATAAGATTGCATGCATAGGTTGATATTTAAAAACATACATTGCTATTTGTGATTACTCATGTTATGTGATTCGCTTAGGTTCATATATAAATTTTTTTATGTGAATTATAAATTGATTAGGTTGATTAGTTTAATACAGTAAGTGATAAATGCAACTTCTTTGCATGGATTGCTTAGGTTGTTGATTTGATATAAGTAAATGTAAATTTATACATGTTATACACTACTTATGCATTATTGTAATTATGATTAATATGGAATATTTATTATATGTGAACCAAATATGCACTCATATGTCCGTTCACATACTTATGCTTTATGCAGTAACTAGAGTACAACTTTTAGAAGTTCAAGTGTCTTTTAGTTGTACAACTTTTGTAAACTGTGGACAAAGCAACACAAACTAACAACAAATATACAAAGTTGAAATTGATTTATTACATTCTAAATTAATATTTGTATATGATCCTCAGTAATTCTCTTTCTCCAACAAAACTATCTGCATTTTAGAATATATTTTTCAGTAATTGCTAGTGGAATGTGAAATGTGGGAAAACTATATTAGCCCAAAGATGTCTTTTTCTGAAAAGAGCCCAGAATATTGCTGCAGAATCGTTCAGTGTCACAACGACCATTGATCTTGAAGACTTGGTGTTACTTAGACCATGTGCTACATTATCACATAGAGATACAACAGACTAGGCTATTGTCTTTTTGAAAAAGATGTATTCGTCTTCTCACTTGATGAAATCTTCTCTTGCCTCGTGGTTTTGTGATCTTGTATATTTGTTTCATCATTTAACACATTTGGGTGATTGCTTTTTGAAAATTTTCAGATGGTATTTTCTTCATCGGCTACTGTATATGGATGGCCAAAGCATTTGCCATGTACTGAGGAATCCCCTTTGCATGCAATGAGCCCCTATGGTCGAACTAAGGTTTCTTGTTTCTTCTTGGTCCTGATTTCTCAGTTTCACTACATTCATTCAGTTTAATTTGATGGCCTTTATATAAACTTGCAGCTTATGATTGAAGAAATATGTCGTGATGTCCATCATGCAGACAATGATTGGAAAATAATGCTTTTAAGATACTTCAATCCTGTTGGAGCTCACCCGAGTGGACATATTGGTGAAGATCCTCGTGGAATTCCCAATAATCTCATGCCATTTATCCAGCAAGTTGCTGTTGGGAGGAGGCCTTCACTAACAGTATTTGGAACTGACTATTCAACCAAAGATGGAACAGGGGTATTGTATCTCAAATAATATATTAATCTTGCTCTATGGTTAATATTGTTCATGTATTTGCAACTACATTTATCATTTGATCCTCTTGTCATCAGCTCGATAGAACTAAAACCACTGCCGAGTTAGCACAAACTGTTATGTTAATTGTGCTTCTATGTGTTTGTTCCACATGCTACTTGTCAGAGGCTAACACAGCTTGCTTGTCGAGACGTAGAAAGGCCTAAAAGTTTACCTTCACGCTGTAGGTGAGGGATTACATTCATGTGGTTGATCTAGCCGACGGCCATATTGCTGCCTTAAAAAAGTTCTTTGAGGATCCCACCACAGGTGAGCATGCTCCTAATTGGTAATTGGAATCCATAGCTTGATTTCTCATATTTGTTGGCCAATTTGGTTTCATCAAATCCTTAATCATTGGTTATCCATTTACCTTCATGGATGGCTAGGCTGTTGTTTATCTTTATGAATGCAACATGCAATCCATGAACTCTAGCTATCTTTTGGTTATTCATTGAGAAAAGAAAAAGGTTCAAGAAAAAAGTTAGTTCAATTGAAATTACATTGTTGCTATGATTGTCAGTATTGTGTTTTTTTTTCTTTTTTTTTTTTTTTTTTTTTTTTTTTTTTTTTTTTTTTTTGATTGCAGGTTGTGAGGCTTATAATTTAGGAACCGGAAAGGGGACATCAGTGTTCGAAATGGTGGCTGCATTCGAGAAGGCGTCGGGCAAGGTCCTACAACATCTCACACATGTGGATCAGTTATTTGACAACTCGTTTGCATTGCGATCATTGCTGACAAAATTCGATACTGAGAATTTTGTTGAGATAGAAATTTGCAAACTTCCTGTTGTTCATTTTGTCTTTCTTGTTGGTCTCTGACACAATATTATTTCAGAAAATTCCTCTGATCTGACTGCGAGACGGCCCGGCGATGCTGAAACCCTTTATGCTAGCACTGCCAAAGCAGAGAAGGAACTCAAGTGGAAGTATGCACAAGATTAGAGTCTCTTCTTTTCGTCGCATTGATGAATTCCCTTTTTCTTTACTTCTAATAAGACTATGGTTTTTGCAGGGCAAAGTATGGCATCGAAGAGATGTGCCGCGATCAATGGAACTGGGCGAGCAAGAACCCCTGGGGATACGGGTCACCAGAACCACCAAACTGAAAAAGAAAACCAAAAAGCACAGCTTCTGGATACAATACCCTCGGTTCTTTTATGAAACTCGACAATTTACTAACTAAAAACCTCATATAGATGTGGCATAGGTCCAACCAGTATGGCTCTTTTAAGATGATCATTGAATAAGTGATGACATCTTCTTCACTCATTCTTCTGTACAAATTGTCATCAGGACAAATGACTATTATACATGATCAATAAGAATTATGGCGAAAACTTTTCGCAAGAAAAGCATGTGCTTTTTTGTCTGAAAATGATGCTAGCAAACACCCATTTCGCTCAGAAACACTTGCATCAGCAATTCAGTATCGACAAATGCAGTAGAACACACGATTCCAGGCCATGTAGTAACTATAGCACAAACCGCACCGTAGAGATCACATACAATAAGACCACAAGAAACACAATAAAGCAGTGCCTGTACAGACTATGAAATCTTATCCGAACATAAACAACCAAGGTTTCTGTCCATATCGCATGTACAATGAGGCCGAGAAAAACTGAATAAAGCAGAGACAGTGTGCACACTTGATATATTGCGCCGCTTTCACTTCTTCAACACACTGGAAAAGTTTAAAAGAAAATCAATAATCAACAGATAATCGTGCGACTAACTTAGAGAAATGTTTAGTAGTTTCAAGTGCAGATGATTTGCAACACTTTGTGTGGACTACTTTTCTACTCCCAAGACAAATTATACAATTAAGCATAAAAAAATACATTCTTCAATCAAGAAATTTGTATGTGAAAATTTTGTTATTGTGAAAGTTAATTCAGGGAGTGAAACTTACTTGTACAGGTAAGCTGCAATACCAAGAATAATGCATAACAAAATGATGTCGATGCAAAAGTTGCGACTGGATCGTAGCTGAAAAAGATACCCAGATAACTTGTTAGAGCTGAATGGTGACATGTGCCTCCAATATCAACAATGCTAAAATCTTATATAAAGTTATAAATATACCTGATTAACAGTCTCCTTGAGTCTGACATTAGTGTTTTTCAGGTCTGAAGTAGCCTTGTCCACCTGTTGTGCACATTTTAGTTGTAAGTTCATATAATTCTATGCTTCACTTCTTATAATAGAACAAAATATACAGGAAATAGTGTATCCAACCTTACTGTCAATTTCATCCATTAAAGGGACTTGCCTGTCAAGTTCCTGCGTGATGCAAGAAAATTAGCATTTATTCTAACATATTTACATTTCCACAGTTCAGTGCAAATTACTAATCCAACCTCATTCATATCATGAGCCATATTTTGCAGTGTATCCAGACCTTCAGATATAATGTCTAAGCCTTGATCCTGCAAAAATATTCCACATACAACCATAATGATGCTAATGTTAATATTCTTTTTCCATATAAGAATTGCTCTGAGTTACAAACACTCAGACCATGAACAAGATAATTGCAAGCCAAACAGAATTGGATGGAATAATGGCAACTTAAATAGAAAGAAACAATAGTCCCTATCCATGAACTTCACCTGCATTTTGTGCATCTCATACTCTTGCGCAACTTAAAACAGAAAGGACAATATCTGATATTGGTGAAACTTATCGGAAAAAACAAGAACTAGTAAGTACCTGTTTCATTTTGCGCATCTCATACTCTTGCCTAAATTGGTTTGATTCTTCGGTCTGCTGAAAATACTCACTCCCAAATTTTCCATCTGGAACAAATCAAATTCATTTAGCGGAAATCTTGCTATGTGAATAGGAATCATACAAGATAATAACTTTCGATGAGAAAAAACATGACCGAAAACAATGTGGTATATAGACCATGGCATACAGGTTTGAACCAAAAATCCTAAAGTAGACTACCTTCTGTTGTTTGGATTCCATTCTGCACCCACCTAGGAAGAAAACTAGAAATAACCAAGATCTTTACCAAACTAGGAATAAGGCCCCGAAAGATGACTATAAGAACTGTCAATGCATCCAAAATGAGTAAAGAGTCAATAACCTGATGTAGAATCAAATCTAATTTCTGTGCGAGAAGCTGATGCTGTCCAGCTACCAGTTGTTTTTGCTCCATTTGTACTGCCATCTGGAATAGACTGAATTCTGTCTGGCAGTGCAAGTACCAAATCATTACGTGCGGAAAGTTCTTCTTTGGAGAGGCCTTTTACCTGGTTCAAAAACATTTTATGAATTAATGCATCCTAAAATAGTGTCACTTCTCCCAATATTTTTAGTACGCATTATTTTAATGGTGTAACACGACACCTTTTGACAATTATTCATGAAGTAGTCATATGCAATAGATGTATTAAAATTATAAAACCTAGATTGGGGGCCTTTCCTACCTGATTAAGATTTTGGAATAATAGCGATCAACTTTACCTATGTTTGATTATTATTAATGCTATAATAATAATAGTAATGTGCGTGCATATATACATAGATAGGTATAAATATAAACAATTAGTCATCGACCAATCTAATTCATTGCCGATATTTAAGCAGATTATCAAGAATATGGAAGAGTATATTTGTCTTTTTTTACACAAGTTAAACCATAGTTGTTAGAATCCTATGATTCAAGATGTGTAACATATGTTTCTTTTATATGTTTAATTTAAAAGACAATGACAATTCGATTAAACACAATATAAATATTATTTTATGTGTTTCTAATAATAAGAAAAAAAACTTAATAAGTTAAATACAATTAATTAAAAGTAAGTCTAAACCATTGGCACACTTCAACAAGTTTGATCATATTTGTGTCATTTGACTAGCATCAATATCTCTAACATTGACATCTGCATAACATTATGTACAAGTCATGTGATTGGATCATGTTCAATGTTGCCAACTCTAACCATATTATCAAGTAGGACCTAGTGATGACCTCCAAATAATGTCCGTAAATTATCTTGTAACTGTCTAAGAGGCAACCACAACTTTCCAATGAAATTTGTGGGCTCTCACTGCAACAGAAAAATCTTTCTGCAAATATCCTTCTTGTACGAATGGAATAAAGGTGTTTTTAATTCCATTTGCAATTTCAGTATCAAAATTTCGCAAAATGCAATGCTGTACTAATAACATTGTCTTCAAAAGAAGTAAAATTTAATCAATAGCAAAACGACTTCCTTCTCTTCTCGAAGGAATGAGAAAGAAAGGTGTTTTACTTCAATTTGATTATCACAATGTCACGAATTGAAATGCGACAGTAATTATCATTTCAGAAAGAAGCAAAATACAATCAATCGGGGAAAAATAGCAAAACTGTTTGTTCCCTTCTCGAGCTAATGTAAAAAAAGGAAAGTATTTTGCTTCTATTCTTCAATTTGATTATCACAATTCGCAAGATGGCATACTAATATTAACAACGAAGGGACCAAACCTTCTTGAGGGCCAACCTCTGCAGCTTCGGGACCTCCTCCAACAAACGAGCCTTGGTCCGCCGAATCTCCGCATTCAGAGCCACTACCGCTGCCCGATTTTTCTCCTGGGACGCCGTCTCCGCTTTCTACGCTCCGATCGACGACAAAGAATCAGTCAACCAATCGAACCCCGATCAGAGAGAGAAAGGAAAGGAAAGCAGACCTGGAGGGCGGACTCTATGTCTGAGTCGACTGAGGCGTAGAGGCGGGCAAAGGCGTCATCACCGGCGACGTTGTCGCCGTTGAGCCTCTCGACGTCGTACTTCTCGTACTTCTTGCAGATCGCGTCGACGCGCGTGAGGATGTCGATGACGCTCATCTTCGATCCAGTTATGCGAGTGCTATTCCTCCTAAATCTCTCTTCTCCAGATCGCCCAGATCTCGACGACGACGATCTCAACTCTCGGAGAGCGAGAGAAGCAAGCAATCACAGGCTGTTGCCAGTGGCACCGACACAATATGAGAATCATCGAGGGGTAAAATTAATTAAATTTAGGGAGGGGGGGGGGGGGAGGGGGGAGGGGAATCTAAAGATGCCTTAATTCTTACATTAATTTTAATCTAAACTACTATAATAAATAATAATTTTATTTAACAAATTATAATATAAAACAATTTTATTGAAATTACTTGTCATTTTTTTTACCAACAAGCAGCAATTTTAAATAAAAGTGTTACATATTATATTAATTTTTAATAAATATATTATTATAATTTCAAGTTAATTAATTAAGTTAGAATAATTTTAATTTATTGTATAGTAGTTTTGATTAAAATTTTTATAATAATGTAAAAATGAAGATAATTTTAAAATAAAAATAAGATTAGATTTTATTTTACTATTTTTAAAACGAATAATGATTGGGAGAGTGAAAATCATAGTGAATGACGTGGCACCTTACATGCACGATCTCCGACCGGTTCACCGTGCCTCCCAGGGTATAGTTTGATTCGGGACGACGGCCGAAGGCCGCCGATGATGTCCAAGCAATAATCGAACTGTACATATAAAGTACCATATCATACCACATCATTCATTATAATTTTTACTTTCCCTATGATTGCTCTTTTAAAACACCCCTGTCCTGTCTTTTTCTTTTCATTATTACCCATCTGCAGACTTATTTTTCAAATTGCTTTTACACTTTAACCCCTTTACCTGATCAGATTTTAACTAAAATTAAATTGAGTGGAAAACAAACAAACAAATATTATACATCATTCACACAAGGACAATAATGAATGAACTTCAAATAGATAGTCAACAAGGATCATATCAAACACAAAAAAATAATATAACTAAAAATAATAAAAATAAAAAAGGCATTCCACATTATATAAATCGTTAAAAGTACGTTTCTTTTTATAAAAGGGTCAAAAGAGATATTTCCATCGTATGTTTTATTTTAAAAAAATACCTATTATTTAACATTGTTGTGGTAATTACCGAATTACGAAATAGTTATTATAATATAATTCATTATTTTCAAAGTTATTATAGTAACTACGATTAACTGCTAACACGTATAGGAGCTATGGAATGGTGGTTTCGCAGAGAAGCATATGGGACGACCGAAGCTCCGACCAACTGGCCGGAAAATCTTCGGAATCACAGATTAGGTGACTGTTGGGTTGCACCTAGAGAGTGTCATCGGATCAGCGAAGTGTGGCCGGAGATGTGGGAGGATGTGGATGGTCGATGATGAGATATTGTGACTGATGAGATCGTATGGATGATGCTAGAGTACATCGATGTATGAGATCGGTGTGAGAGATATCACTACAAACAAAAAAATACCTATATAGGAGCGGCTATTTATAAGTGATTATAAGACCGTTTTTGAAATTTGACCAATTGAATCGGTTTGAATTAAACCGTTTCTATTGCTTAATTTTTTTGAAACAATTTTAAAACTGCTCTTATTGAATTGTTTCAAAAGCAGTTTGAAAAATCGCACCTGTAAATCGCTCTTAATGATACAACTATTAGAAGCGATCTTAAAACTGCTGCTATTGGGTATTTTTAGTAGCGGTTCTGAGTTACTAACCGTTCCAATTGCTTTAACTTTTAGGAGCAATTTTCAAATCGCACCTATTGGATTCTTTGAACAAAATTTGTATCAAGTGCTGCTATAAACTGCTTCTGTTACTCTAATTGTGTACAATTGATTTTTTAATCTACATTAATTGTATAGTTTTAGCATCGATTTATATAAACCGAGACCGTAAACTGCTTTTATTGTTACAACTATTAGAAACAATCATGAAATCGTTAATATTGGATATTTTTAATAGCGATTCTGTGTCAAACATTGCTACTAAAATTATTTTCTGTTATTCAAATTAAAGTATGTACTCGCCTAAAATTTATGGTAAAAAATTTTTAGATATACAATTATTATGATGCCAAAAAAGAGAGAGGATGTTTTAATCAAATTTTAAAAATATGGAGTTGTATATCACCATTCAATTTTTACAGAGGATTTTATACTCTTTTAGGTTTTCACATGAGTGAAAAAATAATATTTTCCTACAATTAAATAAACTTGTACCATGCTTCAAATTTATTTAAATTTTTAATATATTTTATTTATATATTTATATATTATGGAAAATGTGATGCCAGACATTTTATATCGCAGCATCTCAAATATTTTTCAATTTGAAATATTTATTTATTTATTATTATAATATAATATCTAAATCCTAAAATAAGATTTTATTGACTTAATTATTTATTTTAAAAAAATTAAATAAAAACACTACGCATGCATCCAACTTAATTGTAATTATATTTTTTTTTTCAATTTGAAATTTTTATATATTTATTATTATAATATAATATCTAAATCCTAAAACTAAAATTTTATTTACTTAATTATTTAATTAAAAAAATTAAATAATATGTGAGTTGATTCTAATTAAAACCAAAGTTTTAATTTCTTAAAAGCCTAAGTTTTATGCCCTAGTCTGTCGTGCGACTCCTTGTCCAAGTATTGCGCCGCTACCTTTACCTTGTTGGGACCGATGCACTGGCTAGAGGGGGGTGAATAGACGGTCACCCACGTTTCTTCCCGGTTCTTCCTACAATGTTAGCGTGCGCAAGCGAAAATACTAATAACACAAATACAAAAACGCTAACACAAACCGTTTACGTGGTTCAGAGATAAAGCTCCTACTCCACGGCTGTCCGTAAGGTGGACGATCCCTATCCGTCGGTGGATTAGTCCCCGGAAGACCTCCGGTTAGCTCTTGTTGCTCCTTGTGGGTGAAGAAACCTCACCACAAACTCCCGACAACACCTGAGCACTTGGAGACTACTAATAAGCTTTACCCAAGCTTATTACGTCAACATTTTCTCAACCAAATCGAGCTCTTTTAAATAGAGCTCACAGCTAAAACAGCCGTTACCAGTTGACTGGTGCTAACACCAGTCAACTGGTCCACCTTGGATTCGAACGTTACAGCCCAACGTTCGAATTCCAGTCGATACTAGTCGATTGCACAGAAGATCAGTCGACTGATCTTTCTGTGCCCTACATCAGTCAACTAATCCAAGGACCAATCGACTGATCAAACCCTAAACCTAGGGCTTCCCTTCCCGAGTACAATTTTCTCACACTCGGACCCTTACGACTCAGCTGACTCTTCTTTTGCAGCTTCAACCTTTTGCCTTCAAGCCTTCTTCGACTTTGGCTCTCGTCCCTCGGATGCATAAGAACCCGTGGCTCGTTCTCATGCCATCCTTCACGTATGCCTCGAAGTGCACTTCCCTCGGCTCATCGTTCCTGCTTTGTCTACGGTCCCTCGGATGCATACAAGTCCACGGCTCGTCTCCTCATGTCATCCTTCACCGGACCCGAAGCCGTCCAGCTAAGTCTATGTGTATCCTGCAAACCTGTACACTCACATACACATATTAAATACAAGGGTGAACCTAACTTAAACCCTTTGCCCAAATATCAAAACACATGGTCACTCTGGACCATAAATTGCTCCAATATACCTCTCTCCACTTCTTCCTCTCCTTCATAGGTGAACTTGTCGGCGTTGTCCTGTTCAAGAAATCACACAATTTTGTCCTCCTACCGTTAGTCAACATTTTATTTCATCCGTTGCGAGCAACCAACAGCGCAACCCCGCCGCTCCAAAGACAGATTTGTATTTTTGCTGCTATTCGACGCTAACCGACCACAGCCACCAGTCCCAGGTTTTTTCCCTTACCACGGTTTCTCTCCATTCATCTCTCTTTAATTCATTGTTTTTCCCTTGCCACGTTTTTTTTCTCCTTTCATTGTTTTTTCCCTTCCCACATTTTTTCTCCATTCATCTCTCTTTAATTCATTGATTTTTTTTTGTGGCATCTGTGTTCATTATTTGTTTTATTACAGAATATATTATGATCAATAGTAAGACTAATCCTATTGCAATGGACTATAATTATTATAATGTTAAATTATTGTATTTAATTATTCACCTACCAGGTTATATATTTGCTCTTTTAATTAGTATACAAGTACTTATGTTTCTAAAAATACTTGAACAGATCATATAATGTAGAAGGAATGGATAGACTGGCCCCATGCTAGTCTTGGGTATCGGGTGGGAATTCTAAACTTTCTGCATTTTGCTTTTGTTGACTCGGCTAATGAAGTGAAGAAACCATGTCCTTGTTGCAAATGCATACACGCATCAAATCATGATCGCTCGACAATGTATGAACATTTGACCATAAATGGTATGTTACAAGATTATCGTATTTGGAATTTTCATGGAGAAAAATTGATGGTACAATCTAGTGATAGCATATGTAGTGTGCAAGATAACCATAACCTCGTGGTGCAAGAAATGTTACGTGACACATTTGGGATGCATGAAGAACCATTTATGAATGATGAAAATTATATTGGTATATCGACAAGTCATTTGCTGAATGAATCTAGTGTGGGAGATTTCTATCGATTGGTAGAAGAAGGGAAACAACCACTATACACCGGATGCACTGAGTTTTCTAAATTGACATTTCTTGTTGAGCTATTTCAGTTGAAAGTGAGTGGAAAATGGAGTGATACATCCTTCACGGCATTATTGGACTTTCTTCGCCGAGCTCTTCCATCTGAGGCACAAGTGCCTAATTCATTTTATGAGGCAAAGAAAATAATATCTAAGTTAGGATTCAATTATGAAAAAATTCATACTTGTCCAAATGATTGCATGATTTATTGGGGGGAAAATGAAAAAGAGCAGGCTTGTAATTTGTGTAACCTTTCGAGATGGAAGAACTTGCTGAAACAATCCAAGAAGTCACGAAAAGTCCAAAAAAACATCTTCTATTGAAAACTCTTGCCAAGGTTTTTTGGTATTTTCCATTAAAACCAAGATTACAATGATTATTTATGTCATCTAAGACATCTAAAAGTATGCAGTGGCATTTTAAGAAACGGGTTGTGGATGGAAATCTGAGGCATCGAGCTGATTCGTTAGCATGGAAGGCATTTGATGAACGACACCATGAATTTGCATTGGATCCTAGAAACATGCGGTTGGTCTTGCTACCGATGGGTTTAATCCATTTAAAAATCAAAGCACTTCACATAGTACTTGGTCGATTATCTTGATGCCTTACAATTTGTCACCTTGGGAATCTATGAATCTCATTCGATTATTTTATCCACCCAAATTCTAGGTCCAAAAGTACCTAGAAATGATATGATGTGTACTTACAATCGTTGTTGATTGAACTAAAAGATTTGTGGGAAAATGGTATTCCAACTTATGATGCTTGCAATAAAGAAGTCTTTCAACTACGGGCTGTGCTGCTTTGGACAGTTAGTGATTTTCCTGGTTTGGGATGTTTATCTGGATGGAATACATATGCAAAGAATGCATGTCCAACATGTGCTGATAAGACAGATGCATTGTATTTGAAACATGGTAGGAAATGGTTGTTTAGAGGGCATCGTCGCTTCTTACCTCCAGATGCACAAATTAGAACGATGACGAGTTATGGCAAGGCAGAGCAACGTGAATTAAATTTAAGGCCATTATCTGGGACCGAAGTTCTTTCAATGACTCTAAACAAGAATGTGGTGTATGGTAAGAGTATTGCATCAAAACAAACTGTACGAGTAAAAACAGGGTCAATTGAACAAATGTGGAGAAAATGAAGTATATTTTTTGACCTACCATATTGGGAGTTTAATTTGATCAGACATAATTTAGATCCTATGCATATTGAGAAAAATGTCTGTGACAATATTCTTGTGACACTTTTAGATGATTCTGCTAAGAGTAAAGATAATGCTGCTGCACGTAAGGATTTAAAAACATTAGGCATTATGAAACAATTATGGCCACGGATACAACCAAATGGCATAGAGTATTTGCCACCAGCATGTTATTGTATGAGTAAAGCAGAAAAGAAAGTATTTTGTTCAGTGTTAAAAGATATTTGTGTCCTTGATGGTTTTTCATCTAATATTTCAAAGTGTGTGGATGTTGGACGTTGTAAGATTATGGGTCTGAAAAGCCATGATTGTCATGTCATAATGGAGCAATTCCTTCCAATAGCTCTTCGTCGTGTGTTGTCAAAAAAAGTAATTGTACCATTGATTATTTTATGTGAATATTTTAGGACGGTGTGTGCAAAGTCATTGCGAGAAGATGAATTACAAAAGGCTGAAGAAGGGATTGTATTGGTTTTATGTCAATTGGAAAGAATTTTTCCACCATCATTTTTTACAATAATGGTACATTTGGTGGTACATTTAGCGTACGAGGCACGAGTAGCTGGGCCTGTACATTATCGGTGGATGTATCCAATAGAAAGATTTCTTGGGAAACTTAAAGATTTTGTTAGGAATAGAGCACATCCAGAAGCCAATATTGCAGAGGCGTATTTGGCAGATGAATGTGTTGTGTTTTATTCTCGTTATTTGGAGAGTAACAACTTGTTGTGCAAATATGGAACACGACACAAGGAGATACCAAATGTTGAGTTTCCTTCATTACCAATGTTTCCGCAAGTGGGACGACCTACTAAAAGGCGTCAAATAGTTACTTTGGACAACAAAACTCTAACTCAAGCTCATAGATACATCCTTTCCAACTGTACATAATTGTTGCCCTATCGTGAGTAAGTTTCATTTTTTAAATGTAATTTTGTCTCTCTATTTTATTAATAATAAAAGTTTCTAACGATTACTGTTAACATTGAACAAAGAGTTTAAAAATGAATTAAAGAGACGATGCAGATATGGTCATCGTCCAACTAATTCTGAATTGGATGATATGGTACGGATGCAATTCACAGAATGGTTTACAAGACGAGTGAGTTGTGTAGTAGAAATTATATGTATATTATAGGTTCATAATGAATAATTAATTTTTTTATAAATTCATACCTAATTATAATTGTATGTTATATGTATCTTACAGGTTGATCGAATGAATGAACAAATTGATGACTTAGATCTAAGGGCGCTTTCGCATGGTCCAAATTGTGTTGCATTTAGTTATCATGAATTCAACATAAATGGTGTTGCATTTTGCACAGTAGATTCTGAACAAAACAAAAAAGTGCAGAATAGTGGGGTTATGTTGCGGTCGATGCATGATAATGATGATCATGAGTCAACCTACTATGGTAGATTAATTGATGTCATCTCACTTGATTACAACGGTCATGGAAGAATTGTTCGTTTTCGATGTGATTGGGTTAACACTACTTCTGGAGTGAAAATTGATCCTTTAGGATTTACAATGGTGAATTTTTCATGCTTAATATATACCGGAGAAAGTGAAGAGCATGAACCTTTTATTCTAGCTTCACAGGCTCAAATGGTTTATTATGTCCGTGATCCAAAAGAAGAGGACTGGTATTGTGTCTTTCATCACACACCAAGAGATATATACAACATGGGCAATGAAGATGATATGGATGCAATGCATTTTGTTGATAATAATTTTTCTAATATACAATAGCTACTAGGTGATATAAATGGAGTAGATATTGAGTTAATTAGAACTGATGTAGAGCGCTCAATAGTTGATGGTATAACTGTTATGAATAATGAAACTGATGATGAAATTTTTTGTTGAATTTTGTATTTATTTTCATTTTGGTGAAATCATATTTTGAGATGGCATGTCATGAATTTAATTTTCTTTATATATATTAATGAAGCTAATAGGTTGTACTTTCCCATGTTTCAAGCATTCCAAATCTACTGTTTCATGTCTCTATCAATGTTTTATCTATCTTTCTTTTTAATTGAAAGGGCTTAGGTTCAGTGAATTAAAGTTTAAAATACTCAAATTTATCGCCGACTAGAAATAGACCAATAAACCCATACTTTATAGAAGATTATTGCCTTTGTAATGTATGCTTGATATATGTTTCTATGATTCTGTTTGATGAGAATAGGTTAATACAAAAAATGACAAACAAAGGAATGCGAAAGTTGATTCGAAATATAAGAGGACGATCCGGAAGAGATAAATCAAATAACAGAGGACCCAGAAATGAACTTGAGTCACAAGATGTCGAATTAAATCCACTATTGGCAACACAAAATGATGATCTAGAATCACAACAGAATGAGGAGCGAAATGAGGAAGGTTAATAATTTGTTTTTGTTTTGAATTGTTGATTATGTTTATAACTCGAAATAAAAATTATGTTGCACCTTTTCCAGGTCAAAATGAGATCATGCCTTCAACCCGAAGCCAACAAAAGAAATGTGGAAAAACTGTTATGAAGGATGTTCATGCCTTACCAACCGGTGATCCTTTAATTGTAAAATTTAATGAAAGAGGTCAACCGTATGGCGAAATGCAACCAACGCTTGCCAATTTTGTCGACACCATTGCTCAAAATGGAAATGTGTTGCCCCTTATTTTTTTGGATTGGAGAAAAATGACGAAGAATTGTTTGGATGATGCATGGAGACATGTAACAGTAAGTTGATAAATGTCATATTTTAATATTGAATTTAAAACATTATTATCATAATTTATTTAATATTTACAGGCACGTTTTGATATCCCCGATCAACATAGAACTAGGGTGATGCAAATGATGGGAGGTTCATGGAGGCGGTGGAAGGCTGAAATTAAGACTACTTCTTATGATCCAAATATTCCATTAAATGAATTTATGCGTATCCGTCCCATTCCTCATGATTTCACATCAGATGTTTGGGAAATTTTATGTCGTTATTGGAAGTCTAATGAGGTAGTTCTTGTATTGATTAGTTTTTATATATTGGTATGCATAAATTTGTTGCAATTTTTTTTTTGTTTCGGAGGACATCAAAAATAAATCGAGAAAATAGGAGTAAAAACGAGGGATTCATGCACAAGGACGAACAAATAGTCCCTTATTGGAAGACAAATTTGTATGTATTTGATCAATTTGTTATGTTAATATCAATTTGTATGTATTCAAGCTATTATTATTTGCATATTTAATCTAAAATGATTTTTTTATACTTAGATTCAGGAAAATGGTAGAAAGCCAACTCGCATTGAACTATTTCATCTCAGTCGACAAAGTAAAAAAAAGGAGGTGCTTTTGTTGATGATGAAGCAATACGAGTTGAGGTAATAATTGTTTTAACTTTTCGAAATAACTTTTCAATATGCTATTTATTTTATTGACACAATTTTTGTGTTAGGATGAATTAAATACAGTTGTGCAACATCATCTCTGAGACAAGCCTAAGGGAACACAAATAACAGAAGTACACGAAGATACATTTCGGTATCCATTTAGAATTTCATTTTTATTAAAATTACTAATATTATACAATATTAATTATATATTTTTATTCAGGGGGTATTTGGGTCAGAGCATTCTGGTCGTATTCGATGTTTAAGAGCTGGTGTATTACCTAGCAAATTTTTCCCAGAGCAGTGTAATCGAAGAATAATTTTTAGACAAGATAATCTTCCTACTTCTGATGTTAATGATAAATTGCGAGAAATGGAAGAAAAAATGAAAAATATGGAAGCACAGAGACAGGCAAAAATGGAGCGGATGAGGCAGATGCATGAACAACAGATTCAAAATTTTACCAATGTTATCGAAAATATGATATCTAGAATTGTTGGGGGATTCGTGAGCCTGAATTATTACCTACACAGATAGTCACATATTGAATAGTAATGTTCAAAAATACTTATATAGAAGCATGATATATTAAATTAAATTTATTTTTCAGATGACAACTATCTTGGCAGATATTATGCGGCAGCATAGAAGTTCTCCATCAAATGCACATGAAAGTGGTCATAGATCTCCTCCAGTATTAGAGCCAGATAAAGATTAGATAGAATTTTGAAAAAAAGTATTTGTCTGATGTTAGTACTTTTAGTAACTATTGAATTTGGAACATTATGATGGTTATCTTATATTAGCATTTGGAGTACTCTTATTATTGTTTTGGAGGATAATTGTTTAATAATGTTATATATTGATTTGGTGGATTGAAATATTAAATATCATGGTTTGAACAACTCCTAAATTTAAAGCTTTAATAACGTTTTGATGTGCTCCTATACCCATATTAGGAGCGGTTTAAAATCGCTCCTTAATTTATAGTATTAATAGCATTTTGAAATCGCTCTTATATCCATGATGTATAGAAGCGGTTTAAAACCATTCTAACACCTAAAGGGTTAAAGCAATTTGAACCGCTCCTAAATTTATAATTACAGAAGCAGTCTGAAACCGTTGTTATATGTATAATGTGTAAGATCGGTTTCAAACCGTACCTACAAAGTAAAAATAGGAGCGGTTTTATAACTTTTACCAACGGTTAAGAAAACCGCTACTATAAGATATGGGGATGGCAATAAGAGGAGCGGTTTTCAAACCGTTGGTAAAAGTGTAGGAGTGGTTGATAACCGCTCTTGAAAGTAAAAAAAAAACTACTCCTATATGGGTGTTTTTTTTTGTAGTGTATATATGACTGTGATTGTTTGTGTGATTGTATCGGGTCTGTGAATGTGTTTGATGGTGATGTAGATTGGGATGCTCATGCATACACCAACCCATATGATAGGGATCTGCCTGGGTATTACACTAATTCATTAGATAGTATCAGGAGTACACATGCTAATATGGCAGAAGTCTGGACATGACATGATTGAGACCAACGATATCATTGGTTTTGTATGCTTTTTTGATGATCTATTATTTACTTCTTCATTAAAAAAATACTAAGTATATGTTATACTCAATAATCTCCTCCTCTACCATCCACTTAGAGAGAGTCTCCAGGGAGAATGGAGAAAGGGTGACGCAAATAGGTGAGGGGACATGGTAACTAGCCGACCGAAGCTCCTCTTCTAGGAGTAAGGGTTCCGGTGGGGTGAGGGGAAGCCCCTCCCCCATCGATTGCGGCTGGACACCCTTGTCAGCTATGGTGGAGGGATGAAGGGGCTATGGGAGCACAACTCCGACGGCATTAATAGGAGAAGGTTCCAAGCTTCTCCAGTTGTGCAAGGCTTTCAACCCAACTGGGGAATCACTATGGAACACAAATAGGGGGAGGGCGAACTCCAGAGGTCTTCTAAGAACACAAAATTAGGGGCCTTCTCATGTTTCGGATGAGATCAAGTTCAAGATAAGAACAAAGATAGAAATCACAAAGGGCATCCCTTCAATAGAAATCACAAGATAGGAATCAAGGTATTATATATTAAGAATTTCTTTCCATTCTTTATGTCTTAAGATTTAGTCTATATAAGTATCTTATTAACTGATGTAAGGGAGAAAATTTTGGTTAAATAATATATTCAACAATGTCATTATTTTCCTATTTCCTAGTATTCCTCTTCGAATCAAAAGGTTCTAGAAGGTTATTTCCGATATTCATGCGTGGATCAACAGATTCAATTGCCTGCAGGATAATCGCTATCCCATCCGATGTCAGTTGGTATCAGAGCTCTCGAGATCTCATGGATGATCATCGTGGTCGTGATCATAACAGGCAGGTTCCGACCAAGGAAGCCTTACACCTTGATCGTAGGATCCAAGGCGAGATACATGAAAATCTACAAAGATAATTATCCCAACGTCTAGCGGCGTAAGATCTTAAAGATCATAAATTCTTTTATTTTAATTTGGATAAACTTTTTCTTGGGAATGATATGTAAGTACCCCTGGTTGGTTTTGATGTGATCAACCAATTTAAATTAGGTCCTGGTATATTTAATCCCTCTGCTAAGTGTGCAGGAGCTTAGGTACGGAGGAAGTCGAGCGTAAGACGTAGCGGACGAGAAGGATTGTACGGGGAAGTGAGCCGACGGGCTCGGTACAATCCGAGGGACACGGAAGCTGCGGAAGAGTACGTCGGTGGAGCGAGAAGGACGCGCGTGGTGTCCGAGGGACGAGAAGCCGGGAGGAAGGACGCTCGAGGGGCGAAAGGCCGAAGTCGGGTTCAGGTGAGCCTAACTCCGGTTGGCCGGAAATCACCCAGAAGACGAAGAATCAAAAAGACTGGTCCAAGCGCCCAAAAGAAAAGAGAAAATTATTTGGTACTGGTCCAAGCGCCCAAAAGAAAAGAGAAAATTATTTAGTGCTAAGTGTTGGGAACGAGATGGCTAGAGAGGGGGGGGGGTAAATATAGTCCAATCACTTCTTCTTTGAAGAGTTATCAAATTTATGCACTTGAAGTTATTAATAGCACAGCGGAAGTATGGAAAAACAAAACTTGCAGAAACTAAAACCAAAACCTAACTAGCAAGATTAGCAAGATCGCTAACAAGGAGATTTTACAAGGTTCGGGGATAACTTGCCCCTACTCCTTGGCGTGCCCTTAAGGTGGGCGATCCCTTGATCGTCGGCAGATCAAGCCCCGGTGATCACCGGATATGAAGCAACCTCCTTCTCGGTGGAGAAACCTCTCCACAGTGTGTTTCAAATAAGGATATAGTTTAAGCACAAAGAAACAACAAGAAGGATCTTACTCAAACACTTAGCAAGGACAAAAACACAGCAAGCTTCCCTGAGCTCCACCCAGTGGCGATCTCACGCAGAACCCTTCTCCGTGTCTTCCCACTGTCGGACTCCAAGCCTCTTGTTTTCTCCTTCAAGCGCTCAAGTATGATGATTGCTTTTCAATAGCTTGCTCAGAATGATTGAAGAACTCAAGAACAACAAGCTTAATGTGGAGCAAAACAGAACGCAGGAACTCAAGAGCACAAGGATCAAATCGTTACTGAACACTACAACTCCCGTTCCTTTTGTTTCTCCGCTAAGCACCAGATGATCTCATCTCCAGCAGCCTACAGCTGCCTCACTGCCAACGCGCCAGCTACACTGAACCCTAACTGAACTTCCTGAGCTCCCTCAGCCAAGCTTCAGTCAGCAGCTTCAGTCCTGCATCCAGCCGTTGCAACCTGTGTGGAGAAAGGGACAAACCTGCTCCAAGGAAAGCTCTCTTTGACTTCTCCTTGAGTGTTTGAATCCTCCCCTGTCACCTGAAACTTACTCAGAGTATTAGAGCAGCAAATCAAGCAGCATATCAAATATCAGAGGAAAGTGGCAGCGAATCGGTTGTGTTCAGACGCGATCAGAGCGTCTGACAATGCAATTTGAATTAAAGTGATCGGTCACCGGACCGATCAGAGAGCCTCCTGATCGGTCACCAGACCGATCAGGCTGGTTCCAGACCGATCAGGCTCCGTCCTGATCGGTCCCCAACGCTCAATCAGAAATCGCGATTTCTTTGAGATTCTCCTGGACCGATCACCAGACCGATCCCAGGTCGTGGATCGTTCACCAGACCGATCCACCCTTATATTGGGCGATTTCTGAGTTTCGCAGGCTAAGCCTTCTGATCGGTCACCGGACCGATCAGGCAGCATCCTGATCGGTCACCAGACCGATCAGAACCTGACCAGACCGATCAGGCTCCGTCCTGATCGATCATAGAGAGGAACCTGCGACACTTGATCGTTCTCCGGAACGATCTGCACAGTGATCCTGATCGGTCACCAGACCGATCAGGAGCAGTTCAGCAAGGGAACTCAACCTCACTGCTTGCTCCCTGATCGGTCACCAGACCGATCAGGAGCCAGTCAATGGGTGAAACGCATACTCCCTGATCGGTCACCAGATCGATCAGGAGCAACACAGTAGGTTCCCAACCTCACTGTGTGCTCCCTGATCGGTCGCCCGACCGATCAGTCATCGCTGGATCGGTCACCCGACCGATCCACGAAGGAGCAGCGTGCCAAAATCCCTGATCGATCACCAGACCGATCCAGGGACTCAAACTCAGCCCTCCAAGCTAAGTTTCCATCCACCTTAGCCCTCCAAGCTAAGGATTTTCCATCTAACTCTCCAAGTTGGGAATTTGCACCTAACCCTCCAAGTTAGGACTTTTCACCTAGCCCTCCAAGCTAGGACTTTTCACCTAGCCCTCCAAGCTAGGACTTTTCACCCAACCCTTCCGAGTTAGAACATCATCCAACCTAGCCCTCCAAGCTAGGCACCTGACCCTCCAAGCCAGGACTTTTTCACCTAATTCTCCAGGATGGGAATTTGCACCTAACCCTCCAAGTTAGGACTTTTCACCTAGCCCTCCAAGCTAGGACTTTTCACCCAACCCTTCCGAATTAGGACTTTTCCAACACCTAGCCCTCCAAGCTAGGACTTTTCCAAACACCTAGCCTCCCAGACTAGGATTTTCAAACACCTAACCCTCCAGGTTAGGATTTTCCATACCATGCCTGATCCCCGATCAGGACTTAATCATAATCAACATGATCAACCTAAACTAAAATCGATGTCAACACCAAAACAACAATCAGGGCCAGACTGCATCAACAATCTCCCCCTTTTTGTTGTTTGACAATCCGATTTTAAGTTTAGGGATCTCAATCAATATATATTTTTTTTCAACTTTAGAATCATAGGGGAATCCAGATCCTCCCCCTACAACATGATCATTCTAAACTTAACCAATCCACACTCTCCCCCTTTGTCGAACACCGAAAAGGGGCAAGAGGGACTGTTAAGATTAAAACAAACTCCCCCTCAACCCTAGGGGTATCCCAAATCAACAAAGATGTGATAGTTTGTGGAATAACCATACGATCTCATGTGAAAAAGATATAGCAAGACATAGCAATCACATGCATCATATGAGTATGAAGTATAAGATCATAGAGCATGCCATAATATTCATAAGTATCAAGTAAACATGGCATTGTAAGCATGAACATGGCAATAGATCAATCATGCAGATAAAACTCATGGCATCAACAATAGATATACTAAGATAAGTATGTGATAAAAACATAATCATGGCATAACATGTAGTAGCATCATAAATAGTAGTCATCATAGCATCATCAAACAGTAACATCTTAAGCAAGATAGAACAAAAAGGTCAGGATGTACACATTCGTCAAAAACAACAAACATGAACATAGAGCGGTCAATCGTCAGCTGGATCATCGTCCGAATCATCAATGTAGATGATATCTCCTGGTGAAGGGCCACTGGGAGATGCACCATCTGGAAATGTATGATGATACCATTCTTCATACCATTTGTCCTGGAAGGAGTGCATCTCAGAGACATCAGAGGCTAAAATATCGAGACGGTGATCAAAAGTCTGAAACTCTGAGCGGACCTCCTGTCGCCAGAGCTCAGAGATATGCAATTCGTGCTCTAACTTCCGCTCTATCTCCGCTACTTGCCAGCGTAGATCAGGATCATAATCGGCAGTAGTAGCTAGCGCCCCCTGGTCACGGGCTGCTCTCGGTAGCTCCCCTGCATGTCTGCGAGCCTTCCACCTTAGCCCCTGAGTCCCGAGAACAATGCCGGACTGAGCAAGCATGCGACGATCCAGACGGCAGTCTTGTCGGGTCATGGGCACAATACGGCCCTGTGAAACATCGATGCCAACCGACGCCAGCCAGGCAGTGATGATGTGGCCGAATGGCATATAGACCGACTGGGATGAAGGCATACTGTGTACGATGATAGAGAAGTAAACCGAAGCCACTGGGTCAAAATCTAGCTGCTGATGCAACCCGTAAAGCATCAAGCAGTGGAACGGTCGAATCTTATCGAGATGTTTCGAGGTAGTGGGAAGGAGACAATTGGTGATGATTTTAAACAACACATAGTCAACAGGGGAGAGACGAAGAGCAGTAAACGTGGGAAAGTCACGGGTGCACTCACCAGAACCCCTTGGCTTGGGGGTTTGATCTGCGACAGCCGAGAAAATTAGTAAAAATAGCTTGATTGAAATCAAGATCAATACCGGTAACACGGGTCCACCATCCCGTGCTCCACCCATTGCCCTCTCCACACATCATGTTACTATAGAACTCAGAGACCAAATCAAGGTTGATCGGTCCTTCAAAGTGCAATATGGGTTGAAGATTATAAAATTCAATTCGTTGTCGTATTGTTGGACAGTGTTCATAGATAAAAGTTGGGTCTATAGTTCGACACGGCATGAGTTTAAAATTGTGCCATTGAAATTTGAGAGCAAGACCGATATTCTGAAATCTAGGATGCGGGGGAGATGGAGACCTCGGAGGAGGTGTAGATGACGAAGGAGGTTTCCCCCTTGAACTGCCCTCTAGAACCTCCTTTCCCTTGGAAGGCTTCCTAAAGGAGTTGAATTGATCATACACATCAGAATTCAAATGATTTGGTAAGATGGACATGGGTTGAATCACACATACAAGAGTTGATCATTATAGAAAATACCCAATCAAAAGATAGATTTGATCAAGATCAAAATAGGATAGTGAAGAGGTGAAAAATTGATCATTTGGTTAGAATGGGAGTCCACAGCAACAACAAGTAAGTCACGGCACAATAGCAAGAGTAAGAACAAAATCTGGTTAGCTTCACAACAAAGTTTCATGAACTGATTTACAAGAAAATCAAAACTAACAACTTACTTAGGTGCCATTGAGAAGATTCTTGGATCGGAAGAACTCGCAAGGAGAAACTCGGCGCAAGAGAGAATCGCAGACTGTTTCTGTGAGAGAGGAACGTGCGAGAAAACTCCACACTCACGCTCACGCGAGGAAGAGGAACACGAGGATAGTCGTCTTGCTCACACAGGGTCGCGCAAGGGGTTTTTCGGCGCTAGGGTTCGCGAGTTCAAGGGGTTCCGCGAACTTAATCGGTTGGTGGATCGGTCCACCAACCAAAATTTAATGCGTTTGAATGGATCACCGTTCGATCTGGTCGCGCCCAGACCGATCAGGCTACTTCCTGATCGGACTGGCATGGGCCTGATCGGTCGGATGACCGATCAGACGCACTCCTGATCGGTCTGGTGACCGATCAGGATTCGATCAGTAGGGTCTGGAGAGAAACCTCTGAGCTCCCTGATCGGTCTGTGGACCGATCCCCACAGGGTGCCAGATCGGTCCGGAGACCGATCCAGGCTAGCTCAGTACACTTAGTCAGATTCCGGGAGATCACGGCTTGCCTCCCGGATCGGTCTGTGGACCGAACACCACAGGAAGGGGTCAGACCGGTCGAGGGACCGATCAGCCCTCTGCCTGATCGGTCCGGTGACCGATCAGGGTTCCTGATACGAACTGAAATGTTCAGTTTCAGAACTCCTGAATTTTCCAAACGAGATTTGATGGACTTTGTCGAACTTGTACATGATTTTATGACTAAAATTGATCCCTGAACAAGAATCAAAAGTCCTTATAGGTTCAACAAACACTTTGACCCATCCAAATGGAGTCAAACTCATTCAACAATCAATCAAGCAAATTCAACCAAATTTTGTTTCCAAATCCAAGTTTCCAATCAAGTTGCCTTGATTGGAATGTCCAAGTATGATCATGGAGCCATATACACATATGTTATGCAATGGTTTTCCCCATACTTGGTCACCACCGTGATTATTATCTCGTTAACTTAATTCCTCAAGGGATGCAATGACATTTTGAGAAATTGAGTTAAACCTAACATCTCACCCCATATCTAGCAAACAAAAACGTTTTGTTAAACCTTATAGTTTGTGTGAGATGTTCCCAAAGTTACCCAAATGTTTCCAAACATTTCGAAATCATCATGAAGGGTTTTGACCGCAATTTGAACATCATGAAGCGCGACACATTCCCAACTCCCGTCTTAGGAAACTAAATTCATTCTCGGGAAGTGGTTTAGTGAAAATGTTAGCTAGGTTTGACTTTGACTCTACATGAGAGAGTATGATGTTCCCCCTAGCTACATGATCCCTAATGAAGTGGTGTCTTACTTCAATATGTTTGGTCCTAGAATGATGGACCGGATTCTTGGTTAAGTTAATTGTGCTAATGTTATCACATAACACTTACACACCCTTGTAACTCAATCCATAATCCTCTAAGGTGTGGATCATCCACAACAATTGTGATATACTCTCTCCCATGGTGATATATTCTGCCTCGGTAGTGGAAAGAGCAACACAATGTTGCTTCCGACTCGACCAACTTACTAAGGACGACCCTAAGAATTGGCAGCCCCCACTAGTGCTTTTCCGGTCCAACTTACATCCAGCGTAGTCGGAATCCGTATAGCCCATCAAATCAAAAGATTCGGTACGTGGATACCAAAGACCTACACCAATTGTGCCCTTGAGATATCTCAAAATTCGCTTAACAGCGATTAGGTGAGATTCCTTGGCACAGACTTGATACCTAGCGCACATACCTACAGCAAATAGTATATCTGGTCGGCTGGCTGTGAGGTATAGCAAACTACCTATCATGCTTCGATATTGAGTTAGATCAACAGGTTTACCACTCTCATCATTGTCTAATCTTGTGTTTGTGGCCATGGGAGTGGTTACCTCTTTCGAATTACTCATATTGAATTTTCGAAGCATTTCATGTGTATACTTTGATTGGTGCACATGGATACCATCGCGAGTTTGCTTGATTTCAAGTCTAAGGAAGAAAGTCAACTCTCCCACTAGACTCATTTCGAACTCACTCTCCATGTGTCCAATGAACTCATTTAAATAGCCCTTATTGTTGGTGCCACAGATTATGTCATCGACATATACTTGGGCTACAAATATATTGTCACTATCTCTTCGTAGAAACAGTGTGTTGGGAACGAGATGGCTATAGAGGGGGGGGGTGAATATAGACAATCGCTTGCCCCTTGAAAACTTATCACGATTTCTGCAACTCAAATATCAGTAGCACAGCGGAAAGAATGGAAGACAGAGTATGCAGAAAAACAAATGAGAGCAAAGCACACACAACTAGCAAGATCGCTAACAAGGAGGGTTTACAAGGTTCGGGGATAACTTGCCCCTACTCCTTGGCGTGCCCTTGAGGTGGGCGATCCCTTGATCGTCGGCAGATCAAGCCCCGGTTAACACCGGATATGAAGCAACCTCCTTCTCGGTGGAGAAACCTCTCCACAGTGTGTTTCAAACAATGATATATAATGAGCACAATGAAACAACAACAAGAAAGATCTTACTCAAACACTTAGCAAGGATTAAACACAGCAAGCTTCCCGAGCTCCACCCAGTGGCGATCTCACGCAGACCCTTGTCTGCTTCGTGTCTTCCCACTGTCGAACTCCCAGCTTCTTGTTTTCTCCTTTAAGCGCTCAAGTATGATGAATGCTTTTCAATAGCTTGCTTAGAATGGATGAAGAACTCAAGAACAACAAGCTTCTCTTAGCAGAACGCAAGAACACACAGGTTTTCAAAACTGAATCTAATACTGAACTCAACTCTCGCGTTCCTTTTTGTTTCTCCGCCAAGCGACAAGTGACACCATCTCTGTAGCTCCCAGCTACTCCTCTGCCAACGCCAGCCTCTACTGAGCTATCTCTGGACTCACTGAGCTCCTCAGTTGAGCTCCAGTCTTAGCTCCAGTCCGCAGCTCGCCGTTGCAACCTGAGATGGGAAAAGGGACAAACCTGCTCCAAGGAAAGCACTCTTTGACTTCTCCTTGAGTGTTTGAATCCTCCCCTGTCACCTGAAACTCAATCAGAGCATTAGAGCAGAAGATCATAAAGCATATCACATACATCAGCAAATCGGATACGATCAGACGCTCTGACGACGTCTGACAGTGAAATTTGAATTAAAGTGATCGGTCACCGGACCGATCCAGGGTGTGTGGATCGATCATCAGACCGATCCACTGCTTTGTTGGGATTCCCAGCTCTCGCAGCTATACACGCCTGATCGGTCACCGGACCGATCAGGGTGAATCCTGATCGGTCACCAGACCGATCAGATTGGATCCTGATCGGTCACTCAGACCGATCAAAGCAGATGAACAGTTACTTTTTTTTAATCAAACCCAAGGTTCCTGATCGGTCACCGGACCGATCCAAGGCTCTGATCAGCAAGGGAACTCACTCACTGTTTGCTCCCTGATCGGTCGCCAGACCGATCAGGAGCAAGACAGCAAGGAAGCAGCCTGCTCCCTGATCGGTCTCTGGATCGATCAGGAGCCACACAGTAGATTCCCAATCTCACTGTGCGCTCCCTGATCGGTCACCAGTTCGATCAGACATAGCTGGATCGGTCACCAGACCGATCCACTAAGGAGCAGCGTGCCAACAGTCCCTGATCGATCACCAGACCGATCCAGTGACTCTACCCAGCCCTCCAAGCTAGGGATTCATCCACCTTAGCCCTCCAAGCTAAGGATTTTTCCATCTAACTCTCCAAGTTGGGAATTTGCACCTAACCCTCCAAGTTAGGACTTTTCACCTAGCCCTCCAAGTTAGGACTTTTCACCTATAACAGTTTCACCCAACTCTTCCGAGTTAGAACATCATCCAACCTAGCCCTCCAAGCTAGGCACCTGACCCTCCAAGCTAGGACTTTTTCACATAATTCTCCAGGATGGGAATTTGCACCTAACCCTCCAAGTTAGGACTTTTCACCTAGCCCTCCAAGCTAGGACTTTTCACCCAACCCTTCCGAATTAGGACTTTCCAACACCTAACCTCCCAGGTTAGGATTTTCAACACCTAGCCCTCCAAGCTAGGATTTTCCACACCTAACCTCCCAGGTTAGGATTTTCCAACATCATGCCTAATCCTCGATTAGGACTTAATCATAATCATCACAATCATCACACCTAACCTCCCAGGTTAGGGTTTTCCATATCATGCCTAATCCTCGATCAGGACTTAATCATAATCCACCTAACCTCCCAGATTAGGATTTTCCATATCATAATCATCCTCCTAAACTAAAATCGTTGTCAACACCAAAACAAACA